>JABXWE010102181.1:0-23266 GCA_014611495.1 Limonius californicus
TACTATGCAAAACTGTTATTTAACAATAATTACCCTTTCGAAACAGAAAAAACTATTTCAGAAATTCTAATTGGAAAATACTAACGATTAGAGAAAATTATTGCCTTTTACACGGTCTCGGTTTATAGTATTTTTTTAAATACCTGAATTAATGCATTTTTAAGTAATTCATTGAAAATTTTTGGAGGACTTTCACACAAGTATTGAGAATGTGACATTCTTGTAAAGAATTTAGTATAAGTTGCTTCACATACTTATAAAAAGTTTCTTGACTACTTCCTTAAAATTAGCTTCTGAATAACACAAATATCATACTCTAATGTGTTGCAGTTAATAACGTTTGAGATAAATAAAATTCAGGGTCTTCCATACAAAATACAATATTTATTGTTTAATTACGGCAGCATATCTCAGTAAATGCCATCCGCAGGCCATATTCAAGGTTTACATTACTATCTAAGATTCTACAAAAACAAACATTATTGATATCGTTATATTACTTTTTTAAAAAACTAAACGAGCTTACTATAAGGAAAAATTATTCCACAGATAACCCAACAGTTACAAGCTAACAAACACAGAAAGGATATAAGGCTAATAACAACTAAAATTTAAATAATTGAATTATCATTTAATTTAAATTGGCATTGGTATATACAGATAAGCAAAACATTTTAGCAAATAGAGATGTCTTATCTAGAACATTTTTGAAATAACCGTCTTTACATTTATTAAATAGTTCAAACCTTTAGAATAGGATTTTTAGGGAAAAGCCTTGCAGTGTGCTACTTGCCTGGTTAAACTACTACTAATTCTGGTTTTAAATTAATTAATCATTCAATCATACCGTATCATATTTGTTATACTTGTAACTATAGCAGTAATTTTTGTTAAATAATGTATAAACTTTAAATATGACCTGAGGGTGTATTGGAATATTCTGCCAACCAAAATATGACAATCTAAATATTATTTAAGGTTGCACAAATATAGAGTGAAATCCGTGGAATTTAATTCCACTTTATTAAAGTGATATAATTGAGCGCATCTATAAATCATGCTTTGGAGTCGCAAAATTAAATCATTGCACAAGTATATTATTGCAATTAATTAACTCTCAAATACACATATTCAACGAGTTGTAGTATTTGTGCATAACCGAATATTTGACTGTATTCGTTCCAAAACTGTGTTGGTTGGGTGCAAAATCATTTGTTACTGTACACGGTATATTTTGAGCACAAAATAATGCATCTAAGACCAGCAAAACTAGGTAAAATTGTGGTTTGAAAGGAAGAGGACGGCAGTCAATATAATGTATTTTATACTTTGAGAACACTACATACAACCATCCAGAATGCATGGAATTTCGTTTTATGGTTAGAGGCTGGAAGCTACACTACAAGAGAAGGATCTGGTCGGAGAAGATAGGCAACGGCAAGAGATGATCTATATGTATATCTGAAAGTGCTTGAAAACTGGTCATGGTGTACGGATAAGTAAACGGCCTATACGCTGAAGATTAGTAGAAAGTGGACTTGTAGCCAGCCCACAGACAATAGTTGTACCATGGTTGCAACCAAAGCATCGTTGAGCTCATATGCAATTCTTCAGCCAATACATGCGTTGGACACTCAAACAATGGGGATAACTTCCGTTCATGAATGAGTCTAGATTTTATATACAGTTACTAAATGGTCGTTGTGCAACTATGGCGACGACAAACGAGCTCTCTGCACCCTGTACTATGTCTAGACGAGTTCCATATCACGTAGGTTCAATTATAATGTCTGCTGGGATATCACCTACATTCCTCACAATCGTGAAACTTGAGAAATGAACGATGTAACTACTCACAGGTACATCGAAGAAATTCTTCAACAATCACTTATTCCTTATGTAATGCATGATAATGCGAGACCACATATTGCTCGTATTGCTATTGATTACCTGGATTCGACATGTGGATTGGCCAGCATGTAGTTCGAATCACAATCTTATAGAACACCATTAGGATTAACTCCAGTGGAGGGTTACCACCTGTCGTAAGGCCTCAGAGTTGCAACGATTTCGCGCTGCTTTATAGGAGGAATTTAACAATATTGCTAAAGAAAGCATCATCAACTTGATTCAGTCGATGCCATAACAACTGCAACCCGTCACTACTGCTGGTATGTCATATTCGGTACTAAACAACTCACTGCGAATAAATTTCTCTGTTTCACTGCGGGTGCCAGTTATATATTAGTTCTTACATCCTACTGAGTTATGATTTTTTTTATCGAAAATGTAAAATTTTTTCTGTAATTATACTGTTGGGTGTGGGCATCATAAGCATTTACCAGTAACTATTTAATCTAGTATTCGCCTTAGCAAGGATACGAAGCTATTTGCAAACTATTGTAAATTGTATACATGGTTTCCCAGACGCCGTTTTTTACGTTACCCCACAAAAATTAATCTAACGGAGTCAAGTCCGGATTACGTGGAGGGCAAGGATGAATTGCAGCTCTTGCAATTAATAAGTAAAGGAAAGTTTCGTCTTGGTAGTTTCTTACAATTCTGTGGAAGTGGAACCACATATGCTGTCTAACATAAAGAGGAATGCCATCTAAAAGTTGAGACAAATCATATTCTAAAAAATGTAAATACATCCTCTATTTAAACTGCCCTCAAAGAAATGGGGACCAACGAGAAAGTTGTCAACGATGCCACACCACACATTTACAGTAACATTTCTTTGAAAGTATGGTGTGCTTCGTCAGAAAATAGAATTTTTCTTAAAAAACAGTAGATCAGTAGTAACTTCATTTCTGAAAGATAGGCAGTAATTTACTTGAGCTGGATAATCATTTTCAGTAAGGCGTTGCACTAATGTGATGTGGTAAGGATGAAACCGGCTTTTAAAATGTTAAATACTGAACTTTGGCTACAGCCTACAGTTCTTGCAACTGCTCGTTGGATTATATAGGATTACCAGTTATTTGTTCGATGATTGCCGCTTCAGCTCCTATAATTGTAACATGTACGTGGCCCACCTTTGGTTTGGAAAACTGTCCGTATTGCTGCAAATTTATTTTAAAACGCCTAAAAGTATTATGTGATGGAAGGGGTCTATCTGGGTATTTTAATGCATATCGTTGTACTGCTAAGTTCGCCGCCCCTCTACATTCTTCCACCGTCAACATCATATCCGTTTCTCGCTATTAGACTACATAAAAGCTGATTGTTATTACCACAAGGATCTATACATATCAACAACTTTGTACAGAAGTTCGTTATGTTTTGACAAAACAATAATTGACATTTACCTGTCCAAAGCCCTTAATGTAAATAAATATAGTTAAGAGAATAGTTAAAGATGTGAGGTGTAGCCTACCTGCTTGTTACAAAATAAAATGATCACACTGTATCCCGAATTAATAAACTGGAATATTGATTTTTACAAACTGGTCTTGTTCAAAAATAATTTGACAGAGGCTTTGCTATGCAGGATAACTATTGTAAAGTACATATGTCCTTTGGGTTAAAGTAGATGTATTTTTGAAACACAGAATTTACATCCAGTTGTAGCAGATTAAGGACGAGGTACTTCGTATATGAAAACAGATTTGAACTTAGCATAGCTTGAGTATTTTACGTTTTTCCGCAATTATCTTTTTTTTTACATTTATTAAACTCGTTAAGCACATACTGGCTGTACACAATACTGGTAACTATTGGTCAAAATAATATAATTATAATTTTGATGTTATTCAATATTACTTGAAAATAGAAAAATATCTTGGGACAGTCTGGGATTAAGCCTCATGGTAACTGTTGTAGTACCGATGTGATGAATCTCCGCGGCTGGGCATCGTTGCATATTTTTGAAATAAATTTTTAATGTGTCTCGTGTTAGGTCTTCTATTATTAGTATATGCAATTCTCTATGGAGTTGTTTATTTTTCACATATTATACTGCATCTGACGCGATTCTGAGTACCTTATTTTGCAATACTTGGAATATGTTTAATGTGAGTTTTATTTGCGGTGCCCCATACTACAGAGGCATACATTATTATAGGCCTAATTATGCAAAGGTGTAATAATTTCGCACATTTAATTTTTAAACTGAACTGTCTGTTTAGAAGCGGATATAATATTACAAAGCGGGCATATCCTCCATTAATTGTTTTGTTGATATGAAAACCCCAAGTCAGCCTACGATCCAAGTATAGGCCGAGATATTTGACGCTTGATCTGTGGGATTCCATAGGATATAACGTCCATGCATGGAAATTTCATCTGGAATCATAGGTCTTCTGAGTGTGAATATCTTTGTTAGGAATTTCGTGCAATTGAGTGAAATATTCCATTCTTCAAACCATTAACACAAAATATCCATGGAGTGTTGCAAGATATTAGCGGCTGTACGTATATCTTCATGTTGCGTGAGAACGGCTGGTATTATTGCCATACATTGCACGGCTATCGCCGTCTGGAGTTGCTATGCCATATATTAAACAGAATCGGTCCTAGCACCGAACCCTGCGGCACTCCCGAGCGAGTGCGTCTTCTTCTTGATTTATTGCATGCTTAACCAGCCTGGTGTGGTGTATTTTTTGTGTATATGATCTTGTTACTCCTCTAGCGCGATCGTAACACGAGGTATGCCATTAATTTGATCCCCAATGGCAAATAGAGACCGGGACCCAATACCGATCACCCAGGGGAATTAGAAAAATTTCCGACTCTGAAGAGATTCGAACTGGGAAGCGTTTGGACTATTACATCCAAAGCTTGGCTTTTCACTTAGGTATGTTCCGCATCAGCATTGTGCTCAATATCCCTTTGTGCCATACCATATCGAACGCTTGTTGTACATCTACACAAGCGATTGTTGTGTGTTGTTTGGCTTCATATACGGATATTATTCTTTCTGTAAGAATTATCTTTTAGAAGTCGCCTTTATTTGCTACGTTTTTAATACTTTTTTTCCAAGTTATACTAATTTCAAACCTGTTTTGATTTACGAGATACCTCGTCCTTAACTAATACAATTAGATGTCTTTGCCCATTCAGATGATATTTAAAACTATGATTTTTCTTTACACGGTTATAAGGTTGTTACCTTATTTACAGGCCTTATTTATGTGTTACAATATACACGTTAATTATTGTTTTGAAAACTAGCTGTATTTGAATATCTGCGGCTAGTGGGTAACTGAACATATTAAATAAAAGTCAATCGAAGAATACTAACAGATTATAGGTAACTTGTATGTGATGTTACCCAAAAAGTCAGAGTTTTGCTTTACGTTAATTTGTCCACTTTGAGTCTCTCAAGTTTACAGTTTTCTTTTGGCTTCGCATGTTTAAAATGAGTTTCCAATAAAATTTTAATTTTATAATATTTTATTTTAATATATTCTATCAAGCTCTGGAGAGTAAGGGTGTTACTTTTCGAACATTCTGCACATTATCCTGCATTTTCTTCAGTAATGAAGTCAAATACTTAGAAGTTACACTAGACCAGAAGTTGACGTGGAACTCACACATTGATAAATTGCAGAAGAAGGCAGTTCTCTAGCATGCCGTAGGCTGGTAGGAAGAAACTGGGGGCTTTAACCAGCAATGATCCATTGGTCATATGTGGCTATAATAAGACCCACGGTTACCTATGCAGCAGTCGTGTGGTGGCCAGAAACAAAACAGATCACCACTCAGTTACAGCTAGAGAAGATACAATGTCTCGCCTGTCTGAGTATAATAGATGCAATGAGCACCTGTCCAACTGCAGCAACAGAGACCATTTTAGGAATAACGCCCCTACACCTTCAGGTGCAAAAGAAAACAATGCTACATGCTCTCACGCTCGCAAGGACATATAAATTCACATCAGGAGATCTGATAGGCCAGGTATTCTAAGTCGCACTCATCTAGAGCGAACGGCCTACACCGTATCGGATTTTATGCCAATAAAATACAACTTCGACCAACCTTTTAGAGTGACCATCACAGACCGGGTAGTGTGGTCCTCCTTTAAGAAAGGATCTCTCCAGTGGTATACGGATGGTTCGAAGATGGAAGGAGGAGGAACTGGAGTGGGAGTGACCCGGTTGCCGCATTTCCGAACCCCTCAGTGCTGTAACTACAATCTTCCAGGCTCAGGTTTACGCCATAAACCTTTGGACAACCATAAACCTAAGGAAGGGATATAAAGATGCAACAATTGACATCCTCTCAGACAGCCAAGCAGCAATAAAGGCTTTAAAGGCCCCCACTTGTGAGTCGAAATTAGTCTGGGAGTGCCTGAACAACCTCAAACAACTGGCAAACAGAAACCACGTTACCTTGTGGTGGATGCCACGGCATAAGGGCGTACCAGGCAACAGAAAGGCCAAAACGCGGAGCATCGACGCCATTCACTGGACCTGAGCCTTTCTGTGGAATACAGAAAAGCCACATAAAACAGGCGGTCAAACTATGGGAGGAACAACAGAAATCCTCATACTGGCAAAATATTCCAGGACAACGTCAGGCAAAAAAGTTCGTCACTGTTTCGCAAATTAAAGCAAAACTTGTTTTGTCCCTCAGCAAGATGGAATTGAAAACCATCACTGGCCTATTCACAGGCCACACAACATTAAAATACCATCTTTTTAAGATTGGTAAAGCTGAGGACCAAATCGGCCGCTTATGTAACGAGGTAGTGGAAACGGCAGAACACATTCTATGCGAATGCAATGCTGCCTGTCGACGCAGACAAAACATTTTCGGAAAGGCAACCATGACACCTAACGAAATAAGGGACTCGAAGTTCAGAGACATTATAAGGTTCATCAACAGTCTACAACTTTTCTAACAAAGAAAGGGCTCATAAGTTACAAAAGAACCATTAAGGATCGAAGTGACGGAAGGGTTATAAAGGCCAAAGCCCTAACATCCAATAATAAAAATAATAATTCTGCATTTTCTGTTATAGAAATTGACAGGTCTTAGTAAACTAAATATCCGTTTAGCAAAGAAAAGCTCCCGGCTCCAATTCCTGTGTAGATGGTATCGGGTCCGTCCAGATTTATATTGTCGCTAGTCAATTAAATCCAAATAAATGTAATAATGGAATTACAAAAGTACGTTTGTTTATACAAACTGACAATCTCTCGATACAAGTTTTCGTTTATCTTTAATAGCTATCGTTTATGACACTTAATTAAATGTTATGAAAGCACATTACGTCGTAAATAATTTCATAAATTGATATTTTCTACACATCTCTACAGTTAGATTTGAAATTGCAAATGGTAATTTACATTGCAACTGATTTATGCTAATCTTCGCCTATTAGATTTGCTAATGCGCTTAATGATAGTTAAAAGGCAACTGTAATATTGGTAAACATGACAATATGCCTGCAGCTTATTGCTCGTTGAAGCAATAGCTTTATGATTATTTTAATGCCTACACATGACACTTAAGCAGACGTTTAGAGTTAAAATAGCTACATACCAAATAAGTATTAAAGCAGCCATTAAATCTAACTTACAAAACTTTAATTCGCAAATAAATTTAAAACTGATGAAGAATTTTAACGCGTGGACTGTAAAACATAAAAAGTGGTATATAAGCCACTAATTAATAGCGAATGTTATTTTTTCTGAGAAATATGTTCGGATCGTCAGGTGCTGCCTGGTGTCTAACCTAATTTCGAAACTAGAACTATAAACCCTACAAATATTTGCTAACGAAAAGCATCTAAATTCCTAAAGCACCTTAATCAAGATAAGGAAGCGAGATAAAAACATCAATCATCTGAATATGAATTAGTTTACTTGTGTCGTTTTAATGTAAGTGTTTTAAGAGCTCCTTGTATCTTGCCATCTATTGAAATTTTATTACAGCCAGCAGCTTTTAGTCGGGTTATATAATTTCTTATCATTCAAATTTTATATGCTTTAGGACGAGTTTTATCAGGGCGTGGTAATTAAAAATTTACTTATTTGCTTTAGGTTATAGTTTGCTAAGTTACATTTTACGACTAGTGGTATGGATATTTGCATAAGTTGGCAGCTGGTGAATGCCAGGGTAGGTTTGTAATACTAATGCTGCTATTTAAACGAACTTTGTTTGAGAAAACATTTTATAAATACTCTGTAGAAAAATTATCACAATATAAAAATGTTCCTCTATAAAAATATAATATTTTTCGTTGTATTTATATTACAATATTTCTTCGTACATCCAATGTTTTCCAACCGAAGTTCGTTTAAATAGCAACATTAGTATTAAGAACTTACTCTAGCATTCACAGCTGCCAACTTATGCAAATATCCATACCACTAATCGTAAAATGTAGTGTTAAAAACCTATCTCAGAATTCGCCTGCTGCTAACTTAAACATACATGTGTTATTACAAATCATTCGCAAACAAATCAGACCATTTTAGTTAAATTACTTGGTTGCGTGTAAAGGGTGTCTGAGATAAGATGATGTACATGGGAATCTCAGCTACCTTAAGAAATACAAAGTCGGACAAATTAGAGAAAGGTTGCGCAAATGAATGCCCGCTACGAAAATGTATAGTTGACTTAGAAAATGTTAATTGGCAGAACTAAAGCTCTCGTGAACGCTTATGTAGGTATACCGAGTATCAGTTGCATAACTTTTCGAAAACAGAAAAACACTTTTTTCATGATATATTAATACAGTTCTGTACGGGGCATACATTTGTTCAACTGTTATCTAATGTAATCCTTCGTAACTCTTAAGCTAGCCGAGATCCTACGAACATCATCTTATCTCGGGCACCCTGTACTATCCTTATACAGGCTTTCTAAGAGATGCTAACTGTAGGACAAATTCATAGAAAATTATATTTTTCTAAAAGTACTATGAGAACATTTTTGTTGGAACAAACTGTTTTATTGCTTTTCAAAATATTCGCCTTTAAGATTTATACACTTTTGCATGCGTTCAAACCAATTCTCGAAACATTTTTTACACTCTGAAGTTGGTATCTCAAAATCCTGGTTTTTGAAGGCTTCAGCAGCTTCTTGAGGTGATGAAAATCGCTGTCCATGCATTTTTTGTTTGACATTTTGCAACACAAAGAAGTCGTTAAGCGATAAATCAGGTGAATACGGGCAATGAGACATTAATTCGATGTTTTTCTTCATGAAATAATCAATTGTTTGACGTACTGTGCGATAACTGGCATTGTCATGATGAAGAATGATGCGACGCTTTCCATTATTTTTCCTGATTTCGTCGATGACTACTGACAAACAAATTGTAGTACCTGTAATGAGACGATACTCCATACCATAGAGTCACCTTATAATCATGAAGAGGTTTTTCAAGCAGCTCTCTTGAATTTTCTGTGTCGAGTGACGAAAGTTATCTTTTTTTACATAACCATTGAGATGGAAGTGAGCTTCATTCGATAAGATTAATTTATTATGAACTTCTGCGTCTTCGTTCATTATTTCGAACATTTGTCTACAAAAATTAGGACGATGAATCTTATCATTCGCATTTTGTAAGTGTAGTATCTCAAGTCCTGGTGTAAAATACGTGGCAAACTTCGCTCTGATATCTGCAGTGCAAGTGAATGCTAAATTGCAGAACGTTGTGGACTTGCTACCCTGACTCTTTCAATATTCTCTGGTATACGAACTGTGCGAGAACTGCCATGAAATCCTGAACTTACGGAGCCTCCTTTCTTAAAATCTGTCACCCATTTCAAAATCGCATTCTTTGAAGGAGATTTTCTGATCGGTGGTAGATTAAATTGTCGACGAAAATGCCTCTATGTTAGCACAATAGGTTCAGTCAAAATATACTGCGAATAGTCGTTGATTAACAAGCCAATTAGCCATAGTAGGTGTAACTTATTTTTCCATAGCAAACTATCAAAAACCGTTCAATCCAATTGACGGGTCCAATATTACTACATTTGCTTGTTAAAACTAAAGAGGTAAATTATTTATCTGGATTAAATTAAATCTAAATCATATAATACAAATAGAATAATTAAATATTGATTTAAACACAATTACCAGTTAAATTGGAGATTCTTGCCAGTGTTGCGTAGTAACTAAGTAAAAGTAACTCGTTACTAGTAACTAGTTACTTTTCAGTAACTTAATAGCAACTTAATTACCCTTGTGTTTTCAGTAATTGTAACTTTAACACGTTATAATTATTTAGTAACTTTAGTAACTGAATATGACAAGTTACATTTTCATGCTACAAATGTAAAATATTTTAAAATGTTCGGTTTTTAATGCGTAGTATTTAAGAAATTATACCTGAAGCTGAAGAATTTGTTGAAATTTCAAATGCTTTAGTATGCAAATGCTAATACCGAACACAGGAATACCTTCTTGTACTTAGTCGATAATAAATAATATTTGATGGATCCTATTTCGGTGATGACAGCTTTTTCCAATAATCTTTAATCCTTTAACAACTAGAAGCTCTCTGAGCAGGTACGCGGATTACTGGGAAGTACATTTATAACGCCTGTGCGCAGATTGGGGGTGTCTAATTCAGACGAAAATACATTCACTGTCTCTATATTTCAATAATAACGAAAAATAAAATAGAATCCTGGGAAAATCCCAAAAACATCGTTGAACCAGCGCCTCTAAGTTCTCAGCCTGTTCCTTCCCCCACGTATAGAATATTTGCTAATAAACAATTGCTTATAAATGTGTGTTTCTGTTGATATTAAGTTGGTAGAAATTGCATGTACATTAGTAGCATCTCATAAAAAAAAGTAACTTAAAAAATAACGAGTTACTTTATGGTAACTTAGTAACTTATTCAAGTTACTTTTATAATTCTGTAACTTAGTAACTTACTCAGTTACTTTTTTGCCGAGTAACTGACTAACTTACTTAGTTAGTTAGTTAGAGTAACTTACCCAACACTGCCTAGTACTACCTACCTCTTTCATATACAGGTATAATACAATATTTCTGGAATATGTATATTGAAATATTGTTGTATACTAAGTTAAAATGTTAGCGATGAAAAGTAATAGGATTTTAGCATGGGCAAGATTTTTCTCTAAATATATACGGTGTGAAAAGTCCTGTCTCTTGTAGAATTGGAAAAAAACCACGTGCTATGTATCACATATCCTACAGATATTTAAATACAGTAATATACCTAGTAAAGCTAAAGCATCAAATTTTTGCTTGGTATGGAAAAACAACTTGAAATCAAATTTATTCAAAATTACTTACAATTTATTATGGTAATTTAGTAAAAACCTACTATACTACAAAACATACTGATTTTTGATGAACAATTTGCATCTATTTAGCAGTTTACAAGCTCCTCCTCGTTGATGCAGTGAAATCCGGCACTGATAGGGCTTCGACTACATCCATTTTTTGTTGTTAATGTTTTCTTCCAATTGAAGTTTTCTTTGCCACAAGTTTTCAATGAGATTGAAGCCTGGGGATTGTGGGAAATTCAGTCTATCCACTTCATTGGTCGACATCCAAGATTAAACCACTTTTTCTCTGTATAGTAAGGTGCATTGTAATCTTGGAAAATATACTCATTTTTTCCAAACCAATCTCTCCCACCAAGCAGCATCTTATTCTGTAGTACTTCAATATATTTTGTAGCATTCATTACTCAATAGACGATATGCAGTTGATCAACTGCTTCGGCAGATGCACCTCCATACAATTGTAACGTTTGTAATTCAACAACGTCAAATATAATTATTATTTATTAGTTTTTTTTATTTAGCCCCTGGGGTGTTTTATTAAAACTAGTCTAAAAGACTAACCATTAATTTTTATCTGTTACATTCTTATGCTAATTACTTAATAACTAGAGTCCATCTAGCGATGTTCTTTAGAGTTTTCTAACTTTTATTGACATTCTCACTCGCGCACCATGCTCTGATTTTACACAGCCACTACACAAACTCCAATGTTTCGGTCCTCTTCAGTCTTCGTACTAGGTGTTGGTTGCCCAGCAGTTGAAGAACTTCTGCGTTCTCGTGAAGGTGAAGTCCGGCTTCATGTTTACCAGCGTACCTTTTAATCTCGTCTTTTACCATTGGAATGTTGAGGTCTCGGTGTAAGTTGGAGTTACATATATACCATGGAGCGTTAACTATGTTACGCAACACTTTGTTTTGAAATGTTGGAATGGATTTGATGTTAGTACCGCTAGCGGAGCCCCAGAGCTGAATATCATATAGCCATACCGGTTTCAGGATTTGATTGTAGATCAGTAATTTGTTGTGTATTGCCAACTTGGAATTTCTACCAAGGAGCCAACAAAGTTTTTGTATTTCAGATTAAGCTCAGCTCTTTTTTTCTTTACGTGCTCTTTCCATCGGAGCCTGGCGTCCAGTGTCATACCTAGATATTTGGCGTTATTCTCATAGGGCACAATGGTACCATTGATATCCAAGATCGGAGGGTTAACTAACTTTTTGTTAGTGAAACTAACATGTATAGATTTGAGCTCGTTTAACTTGATCTTCCATTGTTTGGTCCAATCAAGTATTTTGTTGCTAGCTACTTGCAGTCTTCTAGTGGACATATCATGCTCTTTGTCCACTACGAGGAGTGCAGCGTCGTCTGCAAATGTGGATACTGTGATCCGTTCTACTGCTGGTATATCACTAGTATATAGCAGGTAAATGATAGGCCCAAGGACACTACCTTGAGGCACGCCCGCTTGTATTTCCTTCAAGTCAGAATATTCGCCTTCCTTTTTTATTCTGAAGAGTCTGTCTGAGATATATGATGTTAGTATTTTTACATACTGTCTAGGGAGCATTTTGTTTAATTTGTATATGAAACCTTCGTGCCATACTTTGTCGAAGGCCTGGGCAACGTCTAAGAAGACTGCAGAGCAGATTTGTTTTTCTTCTTTCTTCTTCATACGATGCACTTGATCGATGGTTGAATGCTCCTGTCTAAAACCGAACTGGAAATCTGGTATCAGTTTGTTATCTTCTATCAGAGGTCTTAACCTTTTAAGCAACAATTTTTCAAATAATTTTGAGACAATAACCAAGAGCGAAATGGGCCTGTAGGATTTTGGCTCGTTAGGTGGTTTACTTGGCTTTGGCAGCATAGTTACTTCTGCAACTTTCCAGCAGGTAGGAACATGTTTCAGTCCGACAGCTGCGTTAAATAGGTAGGTGAGTAATACTCTGCTTTTTCTAGGCAATTGCTTCAGTATTTCGCCGGTAATCAGAGCGTAACCTGGTGTTTTTTTCGAATTGAGGTTCGTTTTAATCTCTTCTGCTACTTCCTTTGGGGTGGCTAGGATGTCGTTTTCTGAATCTTGGTTGTGGGTTTCAGGCAGTATGTTTTCTGCTTGCGTTTGTTTGGGTGTAAAGATGTCAGCTAAATGTTCCGCAAACCGATTAGCTTTCTGTTTACTATTCCTGGCTCATGGTCCCATATCTCTTCTGACTGGAGGTATCGATGTAGTGGGTCTTCTGATTTTTCTGGTTGCTTTCGAGATGGATTAGTCGGTCTCTTCACTTGGTGTCAGATTCTGGAGGTAAGAGTTTATTGATTCCTCTTAGAGTTTTTGGATTTCTCTTCGCAGTTTTTGAATTTATTATTCACGATGGTCTTGTCAGCTGGATCTCTGGATTATTGCCTTATCTTCTTCTAACTCTTCTTTTTTCTTTGACGAGTTCTCTGATGGGTAATTTACTCCTTTGGTTATGTGAATGATTTCTTTTGTGCTGCATGAGCAAAGCTGCCACTGTTCTGGCGTCCAGTGCCGATGTTCCTTTGCCCATTGTAAACGGTTGAGTCTCTGTTTCTCGGAAAGTAGTGCTTTCTTACATGCTCTACATCCACGAACTCTAAAATTAAGAAGTCTTCTTCTTACAGTAGATGTACACAAACTCATACCAGTAGTTTGTGACTACAATTTGGTTAGTTCTTTAGAACTGAGGTTCCCATCAGCCAGACTGATTCTTCTTAACACATCATGTATCGCGGAGGAAAGTTTTGATGCGCCACTCAGGATTTCTGTTCAATTTTACCCAATTTTGACATATTTCCTCATTACTCGAACAACGAGTGATTGATATTCCATTAGTAATTTTACAGGCGGAACCTCCTTCGTTATGATGGAAAAGATTGCGTTTTGGGTGAATAATTTGATCTGTTTCTTCTGCGAGGAGATGGTACTACTTTGATGACATGTAAATCGCAAATAAGTATCTTAAATTCAGTGCAAGGTATATATAGTTAGAATACAAAAGGTGTATGATTTAAAACCCAACAGCCACATCTACAGTTTGTTGGTACACACCTTCTTCTTCTTCTTCTTCTGTGTACAGGCCACTGATAATGATGATAAAGGTTGTGGGAAGCAGCGTGGCGGACAAGCGCGAGTATTGCTCAAATGGTATTCAAAGTTAAACAGCGATCCGCGCGGTCATCATTTGTATGGGTGACAGAAAATCTACGCTAACAAGCTGTTATCATGATGCCTCGGAGAGTACCTCCCCCACCCGTGGATTAACAGGGTTAAAGTGGCAATTAAATTTTTATGGAGCTAATTAATCGTATTATAAAATAATTGTATGGAAATGTATGTCCAGTATAACACTATGGGTGTCCCCATAGCTACCAAACAGTATAATTTACTTCAACTTTAAGTAATGTAGACATAGTTTTTGTCTATTTGGTGTTAATTATGAAACGTGAAACAATCATTGGGACTGCAGTAAACAACCCAACGTGTAAATCACTTACAATAAGCAATTATATCTTGGTGGTAATATTATCATGTGTGACTTGACATAGTAGTAACCCATCGAACATTTCACGAACGCCACTGTTGCAAATAAAACATAAATGCCAAGTTTTGGTGCTAAAATTCACGTCACATTTTCGTTTCAAACTACGTTTCATTTTACTTAACTCTTAGAAATTTGCATCGGTTGTTGGTTTAAAGTTACAAAATAACCGAAGTTACCTGTTGATGCACTAACGTAATACACAACAACGCCCGCTTGCTCCTCTGACTTAACCTCATATGTTCATATTTCCAACTAAATTTTTATCTATTGATTATCTCTAGGTTATCGATTTGTTGAACCCGGGTAGCGCTAGAAAGCCCCTGGCCGTGCGATGGAGCAAGAAAGCGAGGGGTTTCTTCGTCGAAAACCTTTTCACGGTCGACTGCGAAGAGTTGGATGACCTCACAGCTGTCTTGGAAGAGGGCATGAGGAATCGGTCTGTTGGAAGCCACAATATGAATGAATATTCCAGGTACTGTAGCGATTCAAAAGAGTATAAGCTTTTCTCTAACTGTACCTCCATTTTAGTCGGAGTCACACCATCCTCACTGTTCATATTACTTCGGAACAGCAGGCAGAGGGCGGAGTGTTCCTTTCTAGATCGGGAAAGATAAATTTTGTGGACCTTGCTGGAAGTGAAATGACGAAGAAAACCCAAAGCGAAGGAAAAACTCTGGAGGAAGCCAATAATATCAACAAAAGTTTGATGGTGTTAGGTAAGGATTTAAATAGGACCTCTATGAGAGTTAGAGCCAAAAGTGGTCGAAACGAATCAGCAAAAGGATTTATTTGTGTCATTTCCAAACAATAAGCATTAAAATTGTGTAGTTAATATATAATCAAACTGCAACTGAACCTCCACAAGCTGTAAATCCAAACGTTGCTGATTCGAATCAGCAAAAGGTTTTCTTATTTCCATGTTTGCATAATTTATAAATACAAACTGAACATCCATCAGATGTAAATACAGATCTTTCTGAGCCAAATAAATAATAGGCTTTCCTATTTGAATAACTGCGTAATATAATAAAACTTTAAACTGAATCTCCACATACTGTATAGCCGAAAGTTGGTGAGTCGAATCAGCAGAAGTTTATGCCATTTAACACTTGAATAATTTATGAATGTCATTACCAAAACCGTCCAATCGATAGAATTAAGCTTAACTTGACAAACTGATTGACGTGGAACATTATTAGAATTAGAAATGCCGATAACTGCCGAATTTAATTAGATCCTATCTACTCTCTAAGACAATGACTGCACAAGCTTCATGAAAGTTTAGTGAGACAGCATTAGCGATACATTTTTGATGCTAACCTTTTCAGTTTTACTAAGCTGACAGACATTCAATTTATTCCTTTAATGAATGAGCGGAAAGAAGCCCAGATGGCCACTTAGCGTCGGCAGAAGAACTTACTGTTATCGAGCGATTTTTGTATTTGTTGTCTCACTGATATAATCTTCCAGGGTATTGCATAGCGTCATTAAGCGACAACAAGGGCAAATCAAGACACATCCCATATCGAGATTCGCAACTCACCAAGCTTCTGGCTGATTCTTTGGCCGGAAATGGAGTCACCCTTATGGTAAGTCTTATTCTATGTTCCTACTCAGTTGCTGAATGTAATCATCACTTAATGAAGTAAATCTGTTCGATCCCACTGCGAATTATTCATGGAGTTTAATTTTAGATTGCGTGCATATCTCCAGCTAAATCGAACTTAACGGAAACGATAAATACCTTAAGATATGCTGCCAGGGCGAAGAAGATTAAAACCAAACCCATTGTGTTAATGGTAAGATACTGCCTGTTTAGTTAAGACATTCCAATAGTTTTTAAGTTAAGTTTTATTTAATTTGACATAGTATGCACGTTTCGATGCTCTTAATTATGATGGCTGTGCCCTAAACAAGATCTCTTGTGTTTATACTTTCTCTGTTAAACTGGATACAAATTGTCTCCAACTCAGTGTTTATAGTTTTCCAGAATTTTGGAATAAATCTATTTTTATCTATCTTCAAAAATTGTCAACCTAACTAAAATCATTATTAATTGTACTTTAATTTGAGTTATACTCCGCTAAATACGATAATCTTGCGAAAAAAGGTAAACCTGGCAACACCGCTATACTTTTTGTCTTCTGCTGCCATCTAGTGTACGTAGCCAATAGCTGTAGAATTCTTACGTTATAAAAGTATTGATTGTGTTCTCTGATCATGTATACAGCTACAAGAGAAAAACGTTATGAAACAAATGGATTTTCAAATTTAATTCTATATAAATCGTCGTTGTAGGTTCCACGTTTTGATGCTCTTAATTATGATGGCTGTACCCTACCACAAGATCTCTTGTGTTTATGCTTTCTCTGTTAAACTGGATACAAATTGTCTCCAACTCAGTGTTTAGAACAGTTTTCC
Source organism: Limonius californicus (assembly GCA_014611495.1). Lineage (NCBI taxonomy): Eukaryota > Metazoa > Arthropoda > Insecta > Coleoptera > Elateridae > Limonius > Limonius californicus. The sequence continues at coordinate 17,217 of JABXWE010102181.1, forward strand.
AGAATTTTAGAATAAACCTATTTTTATTTATCTTCAAAACCTAATTAAAATCATTATTAATTGTACTTTAATTTGAGTTATACTCCGCTAAATACGATAATCTTGCGAAAAAAGGTAAACCTGGCAACACCGCTATACTATTTGTGTTCTGCTGCCATCTAGTGTACGTAGCCAATAGCTGTAGAATCCTTACGTTTTAAAGTATTGCTTTTGCTCCCTGGTAATTTACACAGCTACAAGAGAAAAAAGTTATTAAACAAATGGATATTAAAATTTAATTTTATATAAATCGTCGTTGTACGTTCCACGTTCCGATGCTCTTAATTATGATGGCTGTACAAGATCTCTTGTGTTTATGCTTTCTCTGTTAAACTAGATACAAATTGTCTCCAACTCAGTGTTTAGAACAGTTTTCCAGAATTTTGGAATAAATTTGTTTTTATCTATCTTCAAAATTTGTCAACCAAATTAAAATCATTATTAATTGTACTTTAATTTGAGTTATATTCCGCTAAATACGATAATCTTGCGAAAAAAGGTAAATCTGGCAACACTGCTATACTTTTTGTCTTCTGCTGCCATCTAGTGTACATAGCCAATAGCTGTAGAATTCTTACGTTATAAAAGTATTGATTTTGTTTTCTCATAATTTAGACAGCTACAAGAGAAAAACTTTATTTTACAAATGGATTTTCAAATTTAATTCTATATAAGTCTTCGTTGTAGGATCCAAGAGAAGCTCTTATATTGAGTCTTAAGCGAGAAGTCAGTGTTTTGCAAAGCGAAAACGAACATTTGCGCTCGGCCTTGCATTTACAAGCGGCTCCAGGAGATGCCCTACCAGGTAAGTTAATCAATTACAGAAACCTAACTTAGCATAGTCCAACCTAACCTAATGTAGAACTTCCTAGATTTTTTAGCATGATTAACAACCTAACCTGTTAATTTTCTAGTATTGCTGTAGATTTTCCAACCTAATCTAACTTAACTTGTTAATTTCTTTCTTTTCCTCCTACAGAAAAACGCATCATCGCCACACCTCCACCCGTAGACTTAGAAAAGTTAGCAGAATTGGAAGGTCCGCAGCTTGTGGAACTTGTGCGTCTGTATGTAGCGGAAAACGAAGCCCTCAGAAAGGAAAACATGGAAATGTTCGTATCTAGGGAAATGCTGCTCCGTGACCAGGAGCTCGTTTGCAGGGAGAACGAAAGGCTCTTAAAGAAACTGGAAGATGTCAATTCGTAAGTCAATTTTTCTACAGGTTGCCATGATGTTTGCCATAATTCGGTAGTTCCCCTTCGTTTAGGGTATGTTGCCGTTCACCAATCGTCATGGCCAAGCCGGGTCTGGCCGCAGATGCATTGAGCAGATCGGCCGTGGATTTAGATCTCACCAACACTAACATTTGGACCAATCCCGTCCAGAACTCCAATTTATCGGTAAGTTTTTTCTGAATTGGTCAGATACAGACAATAACCAATTGTTTGCAGTCATCTAGCAGAAGCTTGCTGCCAGAAGTCATTCAGAAGGAGCTATCCAAAAGGATGATAGGAAATGGGTATGGTATAATCTTTAATTAAATAAATTGATTCTTATAAAGATCTTTTTAAGTTTGAGCAATATTTATGATCATGGACACCGTCGCCATAATTCTTTGGAAGATCTGCGAACTAGTACAGGGGTGAACCCCTTTCGCGTGAAGAGTTCGGAATCAGCGAATGGGAACAACGAAAGTCGTCTTGTTGATATACAGAACTCGTATGTATCCTAAAAGCCATTCTGACTCATCATTTATCGCTTTGTAGCGTTTAGAGGAATCTTCTTTTTAGAATGAAGATTGTTCAGCTACCTAAGTAGTTATTATCTTGGTGTTATACCCAGTATCTTTTATAGTTTCGTCCTTTTGGTTATCAAATGTTGGACGTATTCTGACGTTACCAAAACGGCACTAAAACACGTCTACCAATTGTTGTATGCGGTATTACCAATAGATGTTAATTCAAGACAAGGAAAGTTCGTAACTCTCATTGGTACCGTTTTTTTGTGCCGAACTGCGACCTTCTTTACTATCCGAGCACTTTTACCATGTTGTCTTACTTTAGCTTATTTGTGATACATAGTTCTACCTACTGCTTCACCACCTCTGACTGTATTGTTAAACATAATCTCCATTTGTATTTTGTACGCTCTACTAGAATTCGCATTGTAGAAAAACTATTTATCATTACCTTAATCGTTTGGGGATGGGATTAACATTGAACAATCTTTTACTGTGCTTTTTACTAACATTACCTTTACCTCCTACTATTCCATCAACATAGGGTTCGCCCGGCAACAGGACGCCGTTTTTCTATGGCAAAATCTCCCGCAACCCGCGCAGGAACTATAACTACTCCTGTACTACCTGATCGACTGGAATTTTCAGGAAGGTCTAAGCCGACCAGCTCAGGGATTACTAGTCCGATTTCTCTGACGGATTCGAGTGGATCCCCGACGGAATGGAACGCGAGCACTACCCCGTCAAACATCAGGGACAGTCGGAGTACCCTTTTGGAAAGGCGCAACAGTAAGGAAATGAACGGCCCGAGAAGAAATTCGAAGGGAAATTCGGATCTGTTTGGGAGTGCTATTTCGTTAGTTGATGAAGGGAATTAGTTTGCTGTTGTTGGGCATCACACAATTTTATCTATTGTTAGAGTTATTTTTGATGAAGTAGAGAATGTACTATTTATAATAAAGAATTTATTTATTCTTTTACTACATATGTTTTGAGTTTTCTTTGTGGTAGTATGGCGATACTTCTTTTTAATGGCAAACTACCCCATTTTTCAACTTCTCTCAGTTCACAAATTGGTTTTTAAACCTACGTTCAAACTCGTTGGAAATACTTTCTTAACTCGGTAAATCAATCAGATTGACTTTTAAACCAGTGAAAACCTAATTTTGCAACCTGTAAATTGGTTTCAAATTCATTCTTAAATTGATTTCAAGCAGTTCGAATTTTTTCAACGGATGTTCTTAAATGAAACTTAACTTAATGTTAAAAAATAAAATATGTTTTTATTTAGCGTCTTCTTGCGTTTTTTATACAACCATGTACAGTAAAGACGGAAAAGTGGAAATTCTAATGTGGGATCAGAGTGGTAACAGCTTAAGAACTGTGAGAACTTATTTTCACTAAAATATACAGGAAAACCTATTCCTTTTATTCGAACCATACAAACAATTGTTAGAAAATTTAAATCAGAGGGATGCGTAAAAAATTCCCATTAAATAAGAACTAAAAGTAATCACGTTTTAACCCAAGAAATGAAATTAAATATTTTATGCTACATTGAAAACCCCATAGTATCACTACAAAAAAGGTTCACATTCTAATGTTTCTAAAACCTCGGTATTTATAACATCAAATCGTACAAATTTTCTAAATACCAACTACCATTCGATGAAAACAAAGAAAAAAAAGCAATGTTTTGTGAAACATTCTTTAATTTGCTGAATGAACATGAACACATTTTAAATAAGATAGTTTTTAGTGATGAATCAACTTTCACAATAAATGGATAAGTCAATTCACAAAATTTTCGGTGTGTATTATAATTCCTCATCTATCCACTATCCATTATCCTGCTAATCTTATTCCTTAGATATTGGTCCCGCGCGAACCGCCATTTACAAAACTTAACTCACAGTCAAAAACTGGGAAAGTTAACGTATGGCTAGGAATAGTTGAAAATAAGCTTATCGGTCCATATTTTATTGATGGTAATCTCAATACTGCCAAATTTTTAGAGCTATTAAGGAACAACATCATTCCGGCAATAGATAACTTAACCATCGATGACCCGTGGTTTCAGATGGATGGAGCCCCTCCGCATTCCAGGAATGCTATAAGAAACTTTCTAAACGACAGGTTTCCAGGACGTTAGATAGGACGATTCGGTCTCGTACTGTGACCCCCGCGTTCTGCAGATTTATCACCCAATGACTTCTTTGCTTGGGGATATCTGAAATCAAAAATGTATACAAATATTCCAATACAAAGTAGTGATGAATTAAAAGATCGCATACTTACCGAATGCAATAGCTTGAATCCTGACTTTGTTGCGAATGCTGTGCGTGCTTTTCAACACCGTTTAGGTTATTCTTTAGTCAATATTATTTTGTTTTTAAACATGCCCAAGTTTACAAACACCGAAAAAAACTGAAGTGTGTTACTGTTATGGCCTTGCGGATGGAAATCCACTAGAAGCAAGACCAACACATCATGAAAGGGTTCCAGATAGACGATTACCATGCGATATGATGTTTACGCGAATGAGGTCTGGCTTATTGTTGAGTGACACTAACCGGCTCGGTAGATCAACCACAGTTACAAAAACACAAGTAGAGGAAGAAGTACTTCGTCAAGTTGGGGGAAATATTTTCATAAGTATAAAAAAAGTTGCGGTGCACAAATGTAAGCTATAAAATCGTACAGAAAATGATGAAATTTTACCAGCTTTGCCCATACCATACTCAGCGTGTACAAGCCACGTTGCCACAAAATGTATCTCAACGTTTCGGCTTCTGTCAGTGGTTACTTGATCCCAATCTTTCTGGCTGAAACACTGTTCGCAGATAGAATTAATTTTTCGAAGAATGCGATTATGAACTTTCATAATATAATAATAATAATAATAATACTCCTTTTATTTAGATTAAAACGCTAATGTTTACATATGTTTAGGTTTCTACAATACAAAAATAATTAAGTAATACCTATTACTACAACTTAACTAGTATTAACTATGTTCACTTATTTATCTACTCTGCAATTCCTTAACTTTATCTTAAATGTTTTTATAGTATTACAATTTTTAATATCTTTGCTTAAAGAATTATAACTTTTAACCCCTCTAAACAGTAACCCCTTCTGAACAATACTTTTGTTTTTTCGATTTAAGTAGTATTTCTCCTCATTTCTTGTACTATACTTATGTATATCTTTATTTTTAGTTAATGTTAATACATTTTTGAAATAATCAGGTACCAGGTTCAGTTCCATTTTTTTAATGAATATTAATACTTGATACTCTAATAGCTGCCTGACATTTAACCACTCTAGTCTTTTTAACATTTCAGCAATGCTTGTATATCTATTTTTATTTAAGATTATTCTCATTCCTCTATTCTGAAGCTTTTGTAATCTATTCTACTCACTTTGGTTAGCTAGATGTAAAATTGTGCCACCATACATAAAATGTGGCAATATTATAGTATTATAAATCACTTTCTTACTCCAAGTTGAAAGAAATTTCCCTGTTCTTGCTAGCACTCCTAGTTTTTTTGCTATTTTCCCAGAAATGTAATCTATGTGAAAATTAAATTTTAACTTATTGTCAATAATAATTCCCAGGTATTTTACCTTTTCTACTTCCTCAACTATTTCATTTCCAATTCTTATTTCTAAGTTCAATCCCTGTGTATTTCCTATCCACATACTTTTTGTTTTGCTCAAATTAATCTTTAGTTCGTTTGCATTAAACCATTCACAAACTCGTGCCATCTCCTTGTTTAGTGTATTTGCCAATTTCCCTTCATCTTTCATTCATAAATAAATGATTGTATGGTCTGCAAACATATGATACTTACAGTCTTTTAGTAATCTCCCCATATCATTTATGTAGAGTATAAATAACAGTGGACCCAAGATACTACCTTGCGGCACTCCCACCTCAATATGACTCTCTTTTGAAATAGTTTGTCCACATTTGACTCTTTGCGTCCTATCTTTTAAGTAGTCCTTAATCCATTTAATTACTGTATCCCTAAACCCATATTTTATTAATTTTTCAATTAATTTGGTTCTGCTAACTGTTTCAAATGCACGTTGCAGATCTAAAAATATGACTGCCACTTTCCATCCTTTGTCTACAATTTCTTTCCAGTCGTTCAGTAAATATTGCACTGCTGCTTCACAACTAATCCCTTCCCTAAACATCTGTGAGAAAACTGTCAAAATAGTAATGTGGCTGTCGATAAAGTTGAATTCTAACAAGATTTTATAA
>JABXWE010102182.1:0-44279 GCA_014611495.1 Limonius californicus
ATTTCCTATCCACATACTTTTTGTTTTGCACAAATTAATCTTTAGTTCGTTTGCATTAAACCATTCACAAACTCGTGCCATCTCCTTGTTTAGTGTATTTGCCAATTTCCCTTCATCTTTCATTGATAAATAAATGATTGTATCGTCTGCAAACATATGATACTTACAGTCTTTTAGTAATCTCCCCATATAATTTATGTAGAGTATAAATAACAGTGGACCCAAGATACTACCTTGCGGCACTCCCACCTCAATATGACTCTCTTTTGAAATAGTTTGTCCACATTTGACTCTTTGCGTCCTATCTTTTAAGTAGTCCTTAATCCATTTAATTACTGTATCCCTAAACCCATATTTTATTAATTTTTCAATTAATTTGGTTCTGCTAACTGTTTCAAATGCACGTTGCAGATCTAAAAATATGACTGCCACTTTCCATCCTTTGTCTACACTTTCTTTCCAGTCGTTCAGTAAATATTGCACTGCTGCTTCACAACTAATCCCTTCCCTAAACATCTGTGAGAAAACTGTCAAAATAGTAATGTGGCTGTCGATAAAGTTGAATTCTAACAAGATTTTATAATATTAGGTTAATGCTTAAGTTTGTAGCGCTTTTATTTATTTATTTTACATGACCGCACTACAAAACAAACAAGCTGCAGCAACAAATAACGCGAACGAGATAAGAGAAAGTGCGTGGTGTTGGCAAGTGGGGTAAACATATTATTCTCTGCTCTCTGTGATAGTTATAAACACTAAAAATTGCTCGTTTGCGCATCGATGCGACGTCGACTTTGTACTAAATTCTGTAGATTTTAGAAAATGAATTACAGAATTTTGTAAAAACACTTTGAACAAAATTCTGTGCCATGTCATACAGGCTTTAATTGGTAACAATAAAATTTCCCTTACTGGGTATTTAAAGTAGAATTACAGCAATAATATACAGGGTGTCTCAGAAAGAATGGGCCAGCGTTTAGTTATAGATTCTTTAGGTAAAAATAAGCCGATTAAACCTAATACACCTTAGGCAGAAAGTCCTTCCTTGAGAAGTTACAGGGCCTTAAAGTTCAATTTTTTATTTTTTCTTTTTATTGTAATTTCCACAAATCTAAAGATATTTCCTTCCAATTTGGTACACATTCTTACCATTATGTAGGACAGTCACAGAATTATTTTCATTAACCAGACTTGACCGTAAGAGGCACTTAACCTACCACTGAAATCTTATATTAGCTCTAACTTTGTTATTAGTAGAACATTTTAAAATTTTAGGTTATTTTCTGAAAGGGAATTAAAAATTACAAAAATAAGGTACTCTTAGTTCATACGCGTAAAGGCAACCGTTTGCCTTAAAATGCTTGTCTAAGTTTTGGGTTGCCGTTACGACGTTCAATTATCAGGTAGCCATGATCACAAAAACAATGGGTAGTGCTTGTGACCTACAGTGTAGAACAATGCTAAGTCAATTAAATACTTTGGTGTTATAGAAATTGTATTTACACATAACGAATATAGAGGCATTTTCGTAAACAAAACAGAAATTAATAATACAATTTCTCCATTCTTTCTGACACACCCTGTATAATACTGATACTCACTTAATAACCACTTATCTCACCATCAAGGTAGTTTACTAGAGGGGGGGCAATAGGGGTACAAATAACCTAACATACATTTTAATGTGCTGATTGGGTTAATAATTTTGTAATTTTCTCTTAAATATCGATGAAATATGGAAATGAAATATACTTTATTTTGTCAGAGTGGTTATTTTTGAAACTACAGGAAGCACTTTCAGTACCTTAGTCAAAGCAGAAAGGCTTGCTTAATGATTTCTTAAATTCAGGTACTTAAAATTAGTTTGTTGCATTCTGTATACATACACGGGCAATTAGAAACTTTGATATTAAATACAAAGAACATATATACGCTCCTACAAATACATACAAGTATCCAGAAAAATGTAACTATGCTAAACACCTGGTAGAACACACCCATGCATTAACACCAAATAAAATATTTTACACTTGTGCGGTGATCAAAGTAAATTGCATATACTTGGAAGCTTCTCACATTTACATAAATAAAAACAAATGGAGTTCCTAAATTTCCAATATTACAGGTTTTGAATAGAAAACCAAAGTTTGCGACAACCAGATGTGCTGTTTCCCATAACAAGATATGCACGGTCTAATTTTAATAATCCACATCTAACAAATTAATAATTGTACACTAGAGTTTTTTGCTTTATTCCCTAAAATATTTCTAAGGGATTTGTGCTAATAGAACTAATATTAATTTAAAAATCGAATAAAATACTACTACTAAGGTTTTTAACAGCTTTATTAAATTTAAATTAAGAGAAACAAAACTACTGTAATATACAATAATAAAAATAACAAACATACATACATAATTCAATACGTAAACATAGGACAATTAACTACAATATGTTAATGCGTAAATTTATTTCTACGGCCACCGACATCATCATCTGAACTACTTACATTACCAGCGTTTGTGTTAATACTTTTAGGTGGAATAGTGTAATTGAATGGTTTTCCTAATTTCTCGAAAGTTGCCTTTACTCTGAGAATAGCCGTTCGATTAATATAATCTAATTTAACATCTTTGGCGGCATTTTCAAATGTGGCAATGATATCCTCGAATTTTTCTTTAGCAACCAATATGTCCAGGAGGCAACTGTATGCATTTCCAATTGCTCCTGGTGTAACCAAACTTGTTTTAAGGTGATCGATTAGTTTTGCTACAGTATTTTCATCTGAATTTTCTCGTGCTTTTTGAAGAACTCGCTGGAACATGACACGAGGTGAATTTTGTAAGTAGGTCTTCCAAATGTCTGCTGCCTTTTCGTCATTTCCGTCTATGAAGTATTGAGACCAAAGTACATTCACTGGGGCAACCACTCCTCGTTTTGCATATTTGAAAGCAATAGTTTCATCTGAAAAATAATAATGTTTGGAATTGTAATTAAGTTCAAATTTTAAAAACTGGTAATGCTAAAAATTGGTTGTAATGAAAATTCCAAATAAAATATTCTTGAATTAATATGTGGTGATTAAATAAAAGCCATGTATAGAAGAAGAGAAAAAGAAATTGAGGTAGAAAGTAAAAGGAACATATACGAAGGTGTTTAGAAAATGGAATCAAGCAGATGCAGTTTTATATAATAATAGTAACAACAAAGGAAATGTGAAAGAAGTTACAAGGGGTTTATGAACTACAATTTGAAACAAGTTTGCACATGGTAGCTAGTGTACTCTCCCTTAACGGACACCTCCAATAGGCAGACGCCTCTTTTGAGCGGACAGTTTTGCAGGAACTGACAAATCCTCATTTGATATGCATTACAGACATTCTCTATTGAGCGGACTCTCTCTTTAACGGACGCGGACAGCCGGACACTACATTTAGTCGAGACTTTATTATTGTGCCTCTTTTAAGCGGACAATGCAGAGATCATATTACAATGATATTACTTTGGCGCGCCTTTAATTGTTTGCTGCCGCTTCATGTTTTGATTAAAAAGTAACAACGCTGAATTTTTCTTGTTATCGCTAAGTTAGTTGTGACGTAGAGTTTGCCTTGAACAAACGGCCTCTTGTACAAAAGTGAGAAAATGGCTCCTATTAGAAAAATTTTAAGTTTGAGAGAAAAAGTTGAAATAATTGAACATTTCAATGTTAACAAGTCAAGTGTTCGTAATTTAGCAGTAAAATTCAACATTGGTAAAACTCAGGCAGCAACAATAATTAAAAATAACGGTGAAATAATGCAAAGGTGGCAATCAAATCATAATCCTCAAATGAAGAGAAATTTCTTCAAAACAGAAGGGCTGAATGTGGATGAAAAGTGCTACGAATGGTGTGTGAAAGCACGAAGTAAAAACATTCCTTTATCCGGTTCTATCATCAGGCTGGCTAGAAAAATTCAAAAAGAGGCACAATCTCGCTTTCAGAGCAATCTCTGGTGAGGCTGCGAGTGTTGACCCCATAGACATTCAAAATTTCAAAGAAAGACTACCATCTATTTTAAGAGGATATTCCACCAAAGACGTTTACAATGCTGATGAAACTGATCTGTTTTACCGCGCGTTGCCGCAAAAGACGTTTTCGCTCAGGACAGAGAAATGCACGGAGGGGAAAATGTAGAAAGAGCGATTTACAATTTTGCATTGTGTTAGCTGGGCCGGAGAGAAAGAAAAACTTGTAGTTATCGGAAAATCTGCGCAGCCTCGAGCGTTTAAAAAGATTAATTTGAGATTACTGCCCGTTCTTTGGTTTTCCAATAGCAAGTCCTGGATGACGAGTAAAATAATGAGCGAATTGCTGAGGGACTTTGATACGAAAGTCGGCTTACAGAATAGGAAAATTCTATTATTTCTGGACAACGCTGCTTGCCACCCAAAAGACCTTAGACTTGAAAACATACGGTTGGTATTTTTGCCACCAAATACAACTGCTTTATGCCAACCGCTTGATCAAGGAATCATCAAAGATTTCAAGACATTTTATCGATCAATAATAGTAAGACATATTTTAGCCAAAATGGAAACTGTTTCCAATGAAAATGAGTTAATCAAGTCTATCGATTTGCTTGATGTTATTTCTTTTATTAAAAATGCTTGGGAGAAGGTCTCTCCAATTACAATTACGAACTGCTTTGGGAAAGCATGATTTGAAACTCAGATAGGGGAAGAAAATTATATTTTTGATCCTGAAGATGATTTACCATTGTCAGCAATCGCAGAAATGACTACAGTGATGAATCAAATGGAAGTCGAAAACACTACATTTAATGCCTTTGTGAACATTGATGAGAACTTGGTTTTAGAAGACGAAAGAATTGATATTTTTCCGGCTGGTATTGCAAAAGAAGATAATGGTTCATCGGATGAAGAAAATTTGGATGTTGCAGAAATTGACACAGTGGAGTGCTGTATGATAACAACATTCAATGATGCTGTTAGTGCAGTGCGAAGTTTAAAGCAATTTTCCATTAATAATAATGATTTGCAAGCGTACGAAATGTTGAGCTCTGTGGAAATACATTTGGAAAAAAAACTACAAATTATATGAAGCGCCAAAAAGGCAAACTACAGTTCTAGAGGTCTTTCGTACACAAAATTAATTTTCATATATTTTTTATTTGCATATATTTTTTGTCATTAAATGTTAATTCGTTGAAATTTTTTAAATATTCCAAATAAAAGTTCATTTTCAATTTTTGCATTCATTTTTCGCCACCTTCTCTGCAGACTGGACACCTCCAATAGGCAGACAAATAGTCGGCGACCAATGGTGTCCGCTCAAGAGAGAGTCCACTGTACATGGTTCTACCAAAGACTATAATACCATCGGTATAGATATTTCAAAATTGGAATATTTTGGTTGATAGCTAGTACGTTAAGGAAGGAAATCAGTATAAGAAAACATGGTGTTAAAAGAAATACTGATAACACTACCAAAGTATAAGAGCAATATTTGTAGTGTATGTGGATCAACTACATGTTTATTATTGGAAGAATCAAGGTTATTATTATAAGAGAATAATGAAGAAGAAACAACAATGATTGTCAATTGTCAACATCGATCTCGTATTTGGGAACAGGTAAGGCAAAAAATCCAAATTGTCAATGAGAATGTTCATTACTCTCTGGATAAATTTCACAGAATGCTGGCGGCTCTTACAAATGATAAAATATTAAAAAATAAAAACATTTCGCATGTAGATTAATACAAGTTTTAATTTTGCACTGATTCTAAGGGAAATTTTTATGCTAATACTGATCAAATGTAAATGTATAACCACATACAAGAATACATTGAGAAAAGCTACACAATAAACACAGTAATTATTAACTGTGATAAAATTATTACTAGCAATTAATTGTTGTAGTACAAGAAACGGTTAAACCAACTTGGCCACTTCTACCAGATAGCAATTTTAATGATTATCATCACAGCAACCACCTAAAAATCCAATCCTGTATTTTAATCTTTCAGAAGTGGTCACCTATGGGCCAAAAATCCTATGGTTAAACTAAAGCAGAAATAATACTTACATTTTTCTGTTAGTTCTGGATGCTTTTCTAGGATACCTAGAGCACCACCCCTGGGAAACTTCTCTGCCAATGCAGGTACTTCTTCATCTTTAGCATTATCGATTTCTTTCTCAAGAACAGTTAAATATTCTTCAGTCTTCCCTGCTACCATGTTGGCATGACAAATTCTGTTATCAAACGACAGAACCTTTTTCGTTTCTGTGTTTATTTTCGTTCCAATTAAATTTAGGGATTCCACATCTCCATTACTGGCCAATTTATTCAACAAATAACGGAATACACGAGGTATGGGGTTTGCAGACTGATCTAGGAGCTCTATTGTTAATGTTGTCGCTGCATTTAAACGTTCATTTTGAATTAGCTGTTCAATTAAACTAGACATGTCGGAAACCGAAAGAGGATCTTTCAGTTTTGCTTTTAATTCAAGAGCACCGTCTACATTTCCTGCTTTAACGGCTTGCCTAAACAACTGTGCATCTGTTCTTTCTAGTGTTTTAGGTTGGGACTGCGTTGGACGTTTTAAAATCCTAATATTATCTTCATCCAGTTTTGGAGCCTGTGGCATAACAAATGGAACTTCTGTACCACTTTCTTTTAGGAAACTCCCTAGCTTGTACAGGAACTGATCATTTGGTGCCATGTCCTCTTCTTGCATTTGAGTCCAAAGCCCTAATGCTTTCTCTACATCTTCCTGTTTGATGTAGCTTAACAATAGTTGGTAATAAATATCAGACCTGTCTATATGGTTGAGATCCCTTGTAGCGTCTTTTAGCCCTTCCAGAGGTTTTACCATGCCTTCCTGTTGGTAGCGTTGGCATGCACTGTTAATTCTTTGTGCCCTTGTTTGTAGCCCAGGGGTTTCCAAGATCTTCCTCGCCTGTCGGATGCGCCCGCACTCCACAAATGCAAAAACAAGATCATACAAACTGTTAATTTCACCATGCACTGAAGTGCTTAAATCAGTTAATTTTTGCAATTTGTCAGCATCTTCCAATTGGATCAATTTGCATGCAAGCTCATTCTTCCATGGGGTTGCCCTGAATTGGCTGCAACACCATTCGAATTTCTCTAAAGCCTTATCTATGTCGTCTTTGAGTAAATGCACTTTTACCAGGGGTCCCAACATGACGTTGCTAACTTCAATGTATTCATTTTTAACCAAAGTGTCAAATAAGAGAGTTAGTTCCTCATCTCTTCCTTCTTCTGCCAACGAATTTAAGAGTCTCCAACATTGGGAAGTGTAAGGAAAAGGTTGCTCTTCTAATCTACGTTCGCGACGTTGTTTATTGAGGAATTCTATGCCTGTATCAAATTGGTTGTCTTTAATAAACAAACCCACCAAGCGGATTACTTTTAAATCGTCTAAACAAAAGTTGGTATCTAGCTCTTTCAGTTTGTTGTAATAATGGAGGGCTTTCTCGAGCTGTTCATGGTAAGAATAGATTTCTACTAATTGGGCATATACACCTACAGAATAAACAAACTCTGTTTTTTCCAGCTGGGTTAGCAAATCTTCAACTTTTTGTAACTCTTTGGCTCTACAGTACAGGGTCAATAATTGCCGCTTCAAGCCTAAAGTTTCCTGACCCTTTGCTTGTAGATTGTGAATTAATCTCTCTAACTGTGGAATATTCATTTGATCAGAGGGTGTATATGCTGGAGGTTTTTTAACGACTGGAATTGGGGTTAATTCTCCAGATGTGAGCTTTGCAAGCAGACTGGAGATTTCAGGTGTTAACTTTTCTCCTAATTTATCTTGAAGTTTTTTGGCATATTCATTGCTAATGCTTAACCCTTGGTCCACAACTGCTCCAAGCACACCTTCAGCTACATCAATGAATTCCCTACCATTACTTGTTAAATCCCAGATAAACTGTCCAATGACTTCATCTTTACTTCCAGTTTTTTGTTCATCTGCTTCAGATATAACAGTCTCTCGCCGATCTAAATTTTCATAAACATGGCGCAGTATGGTTACATAGGAGTCCAAATTCTTAGTTCTGTAAAACGCTACAGTTAAAGGTCGTCGTATCATTTCTGGATAATAATAAGCATTGACTCGGCTTGTAATTACAGCAGCTTCCTCTATATCATTTTTCTGAAGCAAAGAATAGACTAAATTGCAAGCAGATGAGCCGATAGAAATATTTCCTTGGCGCAGCTTCGCAATTATTTCACTGCTGTTGCCCTTTATGTTGGGAATAACATAATCTCTAAGGGTTTCAGAATTTGGGACAACATTAAAGTTGTTCATTTGGATTAAGACATCTACAATGCCATTTCCGGAGGGGTCATTTGCTTTGGATAAAATCAGAGGCCAAAAAAAATGCTGGCGGATCTCCTGGCCCCTGTTTTGGAGTTCTTTCATCAACGGGTACGCCATTTTTTCATTAGCTAACTCTAAACTGACCTCTGTTGCTAACATTAACGCTCGGTCATATAAATTTTCTGATTCAAACTGGTCACAAATCTGCAAGATCTTTTCCAGGGGTCTCTCAGCCTTAACCATTTGTTTTATGAAGAATGTACCAGTGGGGTGAGGACTTCCACCTACTTTAGAAGCGCGAGGAACCATGGTTTTTAAGACCATGATGGCCGAGTCTTCCTGTCCTTTGTTGATCAAACGGTATATTATGTTCACAGCATCTTGATTATAACCAAATGCTTTGCGTACTTTGCTCAAAACAACCGGTATATGTTCATTGTGACCATTGATTGCCATTGCATAAACAATATCCAGATAATCTTTGTCCAATAAGTAAATTTCCCTGGTTTCACACTCTTCAAATAGTTTATTCATAGTGTCTATATCTCCTTTTTTAGCATACCCACATAACAAAGTTGTGTAAGTGTCAGCACTTGGTTCTAAACCGGCTTGTCCCATGACGCAAAGGATACCCTGAGCTGATTCCATGTCACTGTGCATTAAATTTAAATTAATTGCAATTATAACAAGATGCCAAAATGTTCTTTATAATTTAGGATTTTAATAACCATATATGCAATTACAGTGCTAAACATGAAACTAAACAAAAGTAAGAAAAGCTGAATTTTTTTTATAGTAGATATTTATATTGCCACAGATATATTGCGGGGAACTCTGGAATGGTAAGATAGAAAGTTGGTTAAATGGGGGCAAAAGTTATCCACAGACAATGAATGAGAATGTTACTGTTTGTGGTTTTTGCTTCAATGATTTATATTTCATAAAGTACTCATATTTCAGTAATAATATTTGGTAATGTTTATTTATAATAAAAAATCAGTTTAATCCATTTATGAGCATTTCCGCAAGGTCCTTATTGAAATGAAATTAAAAACCTTGACAACTCCTAATTTACACTTACCCTGTTTGTGAGTGTCCCATGATAAGGGCATTGAATACATTTTCATTTACTGGCAACTGTTTCTCTCTCATAAATTCCAAAATTCGCGTTGCTCCTTCAATGTCTCCCAATTGGCAGTAACGAGCAATCAAACGCTGGTAGGTTACTCGATTAGGCTCAATTCCCTTGGATTCCAATTCGCTCAGAAATTCAGTGGGTGAAAAGGGATGCTCATTTTCCAAATAAACCCTGAGTAGGGCGTTATAGTGTGAAATGTCCATGGCAACATTCAACTTGATCAATGTGTTCCATATTTCTTGCACTAATTTCGTCCGAATTTCTGGCACTTCTTCTGGAACCAAGTTTCCACAGCATCTTATGACAAGAAGAGACTGAGAACTCGTCGCTGAACGTGAACTGCGGATTTCTTCCAAAACATCCTCAATGTCACGTCGCGAGATGCGTCCGGCCCTTCGAACATCTTGGTCGAGTCTTCGCAAACTTCGTTCTAAGTTTTGGTCGTGTTGTACTGAAGCTTGAGTGGTTAAGGAGCTGCATTATAAAAATTCAGCTATAGACACGTGAGTTTAGGATTGCATAATACAACAAATCTAGCCGGTAATGCAATGGCGAGGGGGTTAAGTATTAAATAAATAGACTTACTGCGGTAAAATACTGCAAAAACATTGTGTTCCGTTAACTAGACTTCCGTCAAATTCTCGTGGTGTGTTAATTACAACATGACGAGCAAACCCCGCAATATATCGCACAAATTTTGACGATCGTAGAATCGATGCCATGCTCGTGTCAAACTCACATTAGTAACTTTCTGGAACATTAGATACGTTTGGATTGGTAAAATTACTAGTACCAACCGTAATAAGTTGGTACGGTAGATATTTTAAAATTGTATTGAATTGTATCTATTGCAGTTTTAATCAGGAAGCATACACAAGGGTTTTAATCCTTAATGTGTACAAAATATTACTAAATAATTTGCAAATGTGTGGATGGTTGTTACTTGTAAATGCCCAAAGTTGACAAATTTTGCGGTGGGTCGGTCCATTTCTTTTAAAAATCTATGTTTCTGTGTATCTTGCGGGTCTGGTACAACTGGACGCCGCCGACTGGGCACCGCCGACTCGGCGCCGGCCGACTCGGCGCCGGCCGACTCGGCGCCAAGCCAACTGGGCTCCAAGCTAACTGCGCGCCGCCAACTCGGCGCTACCCCAAAACTAATATTTAAATTAAAAAAGGAATAAAACCACACCATAAGAAAAATAATACTAAAATAAATCAACAGGAAAAAATCCAGGGAAATAAAATCCAAATTTTGAAAGTTGCTGTTCTGCAAAACACTTTACTTCTTTTCTCTTTATTCTATAAATCAGACTCATTTTACTATTATTTTGCTTAAGTGCTATATTTCTTTTTCTCTACCTCTTTTTATGTAATAATTAACACTGTGTGATTTTGACAAACTTTATTTATTAAATTAACAAATTTATATTTACAATCTTAACTTAAAGTTTATTGTGCGAATAGTGTGGCCAACAGCCCGAATCAAATTTTGTAACCTAACCTAACATAACCGCCTGTATCATGAGGCACCAGTACGAAATTCTTAGAAATTTCTAAATTGCTTGTTGTAAGCAGAAAGTTTTCTAGCGTTTGTCAAAATAATAATATCCTGCTGAGGATTTAGTAAAAATTCATGGTAAAATTTTGTGTTGCGTTATGCCTGGGTATAACTTGGCGCCGAGTTGGCTTGGCGCCCAGTTGGCTTGGCACCCAGTTGGTTAAAAATGTATTACTTATTTATAATAATAATAATAACTACTTATTAATTATGTTTCCCGCCTTACTTCGTTGAAATTCATATTTATATTTGAATAATAATGAAATGTCGAAGTATGAATAAAGCACAAAAAGTAAATAAATTCCGTTGAAATTAAATCTATTATTATTATTAAAATATGCCTACATATTACTTTCAAGAGTTTGTTGTAAAATTTAGCGGTAAACATTCACCATGGTTAATTCAAATCAAAAATAAGAAAATATCCGCTCAAGTAAAAGTTATACAATCCGAAACACTGTTAAAGTTTAATAATTTTAAATTTTTAGGTACATTAACTAATGTACCGAAATAAAGTACCAATAAAATCTGTTCTTATTATTAATCAGTTAATTAATTGCTGCTTTCGCAGTTGGCGAACCAATGCATCTAATGTAATAATTAGGGTAATACAATTTTTGCATCTTATTACGGTAGGTATGGAACAATTACCCGAAGATTGAAATACATAATTATTTTATTTATATACTTTCTAGCCAATGAAAACGCACTGTTGACCTATTCTACATCATTTTACGGTGATTAAAGCAAAAAGCCAATAAAACCTTCTAAAAGTATTAATAATTTTGTTCTGTCTTATTAATTACTAATAAGAACTTTAACAACAAATGCAGAATACAATTAACAAAATATCTTTATTTGTAATAATTTTTATATAAACTAGTAAAATAAATAACTGGTATCATTTTGTATTCATAAAATAATCTTGCGGAATCCCATTTGAATTTTTATTGGATAAGTAAAAAACAGGCAGAAATGGAAATTTGCGACTAACCAATCCAAGAATTGGCGACAAGGAAGAATAAGTGGATAATGCAATTTTAATACTGTTTTTGTTACTAAGCAATACATTTTTGTTAATTAACTGAATCATTTAAAGCCTTCGTAGCGTTACTACGGCAAAACATAATATATTATATCATATGAGGATTTAGATCAAAAATCAAAGCGTTTTTGTGATTCTCATCTAACTACATGTAGGGTATTTACACACTCCGAAAACAGTATTTAATGCGTTCTGATTATGGAGTATCTTTTAGTACTCCATAGTTCTGATCAACAGGGAACATACAGTATTTTTCAAGCAAACACACCATACGCGTTGTATTGCAGTGATTGTGATTGAGTGCAGTAAATCGAATTTCCTGTTGGGACGCGCCAGCTATGCCACTGCCACGTTGTGTGCGTTTAAGGAACTAATGTTATCGAGATAAAAATAGTGGGATCGTGTGAATTTCGTATTAACGGTAGAACTAAAAGTAAAAATTACTGTTGTATTAAACAGTGCGGTAGTTAATATAGCAGTGGAATTTTAATGCACCATTTTCCCTAATAAAAATTATTGCGAGCTTGGACAATAGCTAACGAGCGATTGAAAAAATAAATTAGAGTAGACTTTGCACCTAAAAACATACGTCGTAACTCCGTGGTTATGGCTTGGTGTGACTAACTTCACCCTACTGTCTAACTAATAACGCGTGACAAAAGTGGAGCATGCTGCATTTTGCTGACAGTGACGTGACTTGTTACTAGTCATAACAATGTCTTATCACTTCAGTGGGCGTTGACTCATATATTTGCAGCGGTATAACTTTAAAATGCATGCTAGATGCAAGTCACTTGCCAGATCACGCGTCAGAACACCCGTCACGTCAGTTTGGTGGGCGCTCCCACTTCACAATAATTTATTAAAACCAAATGATTATATTGGAAATGTCACTAGCGCCTGTGTTTCAGGAGTTCGTCACAATTCCGCCAGAGGGCGTATTGCTTAGCTTGAATCGCCTATGGCCAAATACTTTAATATATTAATACAGGAAACTTGGCCGAAAAACTCGTGACACTGACTGCAGCGATCCGTGCGGCTTGGTGGGCCACTAAGATTTGTATTTGGCAGCTGTCGAAAACATTTGTGGCACATTTAAAGCAAATGCCATTTACTTTCTTATAGCAAAACCCTTATTTAATTAATAATATTTGATAATTATGATATTTTACTTTACTTTGTAAGTATAATAAGTTTATAACATTTTGTAGGGTTAGGTTTTTAACTATTAAAATGAATTTAAAACAGTAAACTGTAAATTTATTATCCAAATTTACTGAAACTTGTCCACCGAACTGCTTAGATGACGCCACTATCAATGTCTCGCATTTCATCATGCTAAACGTATATGAGTTTCCTGTATTAATATATTAAAGTATTTGATAGTATATAGTAAATAAGATCAGGTTATAAAATGTCACTGTCAAACCATTAAAATGTAAACCTTTAATAACTTTACAGTAATGCTTTTTACTGTAATACAAAACGCATTTACGGTTGAAGCTTATTTTCGTCATGGTCAAAAAGTTGTTGGTGCATGGCAGTATGTAGTTATTAAATTTTTACATCTGAATGTTTTGACACTGGCTTCATAATCTAATTGCATTTAGTAACATGCAGTTAGCCACACGAATACATACTCATGGAGTTACGACATGTTTTTAAATGCATGGCTTGCTCTTTTTTTTCGATCCCTGTTTTTAATTGATAAAGTTATCGCAATAAACATGTTGGTATCCAGTGAACATATTGTAAAGAATGCATATGTATGTGTTATTTCGTAAGTATATCTTTCACACTGTATTTTTATTTTTTAATACAAGGGTTTATTTATGTGTTTGATTATTAATTTTCCATGATTTGAAACCCTACACAACAGTGGCATGGTCTTTCATGCCACTCAAATTTACATGATCGGCCTTTAGCACTCGTTTTCCTTATTATATCAGTCGAGTGACTACATCGATAAATTGAAGAGTTTCATTCAAACTTATTAATATTTTGAATAGCAAAATACCAACATTCGCCTCGTACAACCACACATCCACTAATGAACTTCCCCTCCCGTTTAAGCCGACCATTTGTAAATTTTTTACGCCATCTACATTCCCTGGCGTTACCCAATTACGTGACTGTAGCACCGTGGGTGTACATAGCGACACAATGTTTAGTAATTTTTATTTTATATAATTGTATTCACAAAGTTGGTAATAATAAAATAATATTTTTAGGTTGCGTAAAAACTTTATTTTGAAAAAGAATAGGAAGGTTTCAAAAAATGAGCGATAATCTCTCGTATTTGTGTCGACTTTGTCTAACCACCTCGGAATTCAAGTTTTCCCTCTTCACGGGCAATATACTACAAAAAGTGGAATCGTTAACAGCGATTAAGGTTAGAAACTAATATATTAATTATTATTAGTATTTAATATTATATTTAATGTTATTCAGATTGTAGAAGATGATAACTTACCAAAAACTTGTTGCGAAGCTTGCGTCGCCAACGTATACACCTCGTACAAGTTCCAACAATGCATAATAGAATCGGATAAAACATTAAGAGAAAAGTCTTTCAACAATGAGTTACATATTATTGAACAAGCAAAACAGGCACCTGATTTATTTGAAGTTTTAGATGTTGAAGGCATATCTGATACTACTTGTGTGGATACGGTTGAACAAGTAGAACCGAAATCGGAAAATGTACAAGACACCGACGATGGTGACTTTGTTGAATTCAATTATAAAGTAGAGGAAGGAGGATCTGTGTCGGAGAACAATGATGAAGATTCTAGTAATATGACTGACAATTACGTATTAAAGAGTTTGCTGGAGAGTACTAACAGCACTGAAGATATTAAAAGCAATTTTGAAGATTTAGGTATTGAAAAAAATATGGAATACATTGATGTTGATGATCTTGGAGATGGTTTAGCTTTAGCAAGTGAAAATCTTGCTGAAGTTAATATTTTCAGTGGTGATCATGGGAAGGATATTAATAATGAAGAAATCTGTACTTTTATAACGAATCCAGAGGATATTGATTTTCATCAATTTTACAACAAATTGGACATAAAAGATATAAATAAAAAGATTCTTGGCACTAACAAGAAAAGGCAGAAAAGTAATAGTGAAGATATTATTAGTAAATTCGAAAATAAATTTGCAGCATATCGTGAAAAGCAAAAAAATATGCAGAGTGCTTTGATGTGTGTAGACTGTGATGTCAAATTTGAATCAAAAAGACTACTTCAACGGCATATGATGAAACATAAAATTGATAAATGTCCATTTTGTTCCATAACAATGCGGAGTGACAACCTCAAAAGGCATATCCAAATACATACAGATTCGCCAGAGATTTGTGATATATGTGGAAAGATAGCAAAAAATAAAGAAAGCTTACGTGGTCATGTAAACTACCAACACAAAAACGCTGGCTCAATTAAATGTGAAACTTGTAACAGAGAATTCAAATCTAACCACCATTACAAGACTCATGTAAAAAAAGTTCATTTAGGTAAGTATTAGATGCTATAGGCACTAGAATTACAAAGTAAGCTTTTTAGAATTCGGCAATTATTAGGCCTTTTTAGTCCCTTTTAAGAGGTAGTTGTGGATTGAGGCACGTGGTGTAAACTGAGTTTGAAGCTCTTAAAGTGCTATTAAAACAGAAATTCAAATGCTTTTGAACGACTTGAAATATTTTAAAGTTGTGGATATACAATCTGGTAAAAGAAACACCTACTGCAGACCCTCTTAACTTTTTGTGCTAGCATTTAACACCCTATTAAATGGGATGGTCTTCTCCATACTTTAATGGTAGCTAATATTTTTTAGTGCTACCATTTTTTCTTGTTGAAATTATTGACATTTTTTTTAAATTGCTATTTGTTGTTATTTAACCTGGCAGAATATTTTTACTTTTCAGCTGCCTAAACATTTAATAAGTTTAAATTAACTATGAAATTCAATCAAAGCAATTCAATAGTTGATAAATGTAATGTTTTACTTACATTTAATGAGGGCGGGGATGGCTCAGTGGTAGAGGGCCAAGGTTTGGATGTAATAGTCCAAACGCTTCCCGGTTAGAATCTCTCCAGGGTCGGAAATTTTCAGTACTGGGTCCCGGTCTCCATTTGCCATTGGGGATCAAATTAATGGCACTCCTCAAATTACGGTCGCATTAGAGGAGTATCAAGACTATAAACAAAAACATTCACACACAACAGGCAAGCCAAGCATGGTTTCGCACCAACACGGTAACCCGCAGAGGCGGGCCCTGTTGTGCATAGCACAAATTAGCTTAGCCGTGCCCCACACCGCCTCGACACTGCGCAAGCGGTACAAACGAGGATCACGATAATAATAATAATAATAACTTACATTTAAAAAAATTCTATTTATTTTATTTTATCAGTTATGATAATAAGCATGGTAGAATGAATAAATTTGACTAATGTAGTGGATATGTAACTACGGTAGCATAGAAGGACTACTTACTGTTGTGTTCCATTTATTTGAACTTTACATTGAAGTCGCACAGCTTTTTAGAAGTTTGAGACTTTTTGGTACTGTTTTTCTCTCAACTTTATCATCACTACCTTATCTGATCATTACAAATCTGCAACACAAATATATGTAGGTATAGAATACCCACTAATTTTTATCAGAATATTGAAACAATGGCTTTCAAAATTGTGCATGATATCAAATTCTAAGAAACAGAAGCAATTCCGAGATGCAGGAAGGAAATCAAGAAAAGTATCGTAAATTTGGAGAATAAACTTAAAAATGGCAATAAGTGATCTTTATAAACTTCTGAAGCCACATATTACCTAAATCATCAACATTATAGGTTTTATTAAGTTTATTCTAAATAAACTGAATATCCCTTTGTAAATTGCAATTGAAATGTTAAATCTAGCACTTGTTTGCAAGCAATTGTTTTACTTTATACTCACCAACTTTAGTGGTTAGCATTTTTCTCAAAAATGTCTCAATGTGACCCTATTAAATGTACACATACAGTATTTTCTAGGGCTAAATTAGGTACAAAGAGGCTATAGTTGGGGCTCTTTTTGTAAAACAGATTGTATGTGACACATAGTAATATCTGCAAAATGTACTTAAACAAGAACTTTGTTTAAATAAAGTTCTTGCAATGTTCAACAAAATATTGTTACTTTGAAAGCTGCCAGCAACCATATACCAAACTAAGTAAATCTTTTTTGGCAAAGATTAACATCCTGAAGACCTATTAAATATAATATTTAGATTTATTAATTATTCTGTTCCCTCTGACAAATACTGATGCGTTCAACATTTTTCTAGGCACGGGCAATATTAGTTTCCCTATATTAAACTTACCGTACTCCGTTTGCATATTACTTTAGCATAAACGAATGCACCTCTTCAAATTACAATTTTTTTGTAACTTCCGTTTTTTTTTATTTGGACCTTCAATTTTGAGAAAAACTCATTTTCTTGTACATCTTCTTCTTTTACGATTCTTTCTGCCCTGTTCAGGTCCACTTTTACCCAGTTCTTCCATGCTTTCTTATCCCTTGCTAAAATGTTCATCTCGGCTTCTGTTTTCCCCTTTGATCTTCCTATGTCTTCTATCTGGTCCATCTATCTTCCTCTTGGTCTACCTCTTCTGCCTCTGATCGGTTTTCCCATTTCCATTATTCATTTTGTTAGTCCTTCTCTGCTCATTCTTGCGATATGCCCGAACCAGTTTAACTGTTTTTCTTTTATTTTTTCCAATATTGGTGGTTGTTGTGCAGCTTCCCTAATGTACTCATTTCTGACGTGTTTCGATGTAGTTATCCCTATGATCTTCCTCAGGTGTTTCATTGCGATCGCGTTAATTTTACTTTGGTGTTTTTTCTGCCAGGTCCAGTTCTCTGCTGCATATGTAATTATTGGTAGGGTTATTGTATTGTGGATTTTTAGTTTGACTTCTGTTTCTATTTCTTTGTGGTTTAACATTGTATAGTTCAGCGCGTAGTATAGTCTCGTTGACTCATTTACTGTTTGCCAATTCTGCATTGATTTTTCTGTCATTTGTTAGGATTGTCCCCAGATATTCAAAGGTTGTTACCTTTCTAATGCTGTGTTTTTGCATATAATCTCTCTGTTTTTGTTTCCTCCCTTTTCGTTGATTATCATCACTTTTGTTTTGTTTGAGTTAATTTCCATCTTCATATTTTCTATTTCTTTAATTCAGTTGTCTAATAGATCCTGCATTTTTCCTCTAGTGTCGGCTATAAATACTATTGATATTGGAGTTAGGTTATTAAATCCTACCACGGTATTTAGTTCTGTTTTAGCCTTGAATCGTTTTAGTATTTTGTCCATTATGATCACGAATAACAGCAGACATAGACTGTCCCCTTGTTTTATTCCTTTTTTCATTTCAAATTCTTCTGAACAATGTCCTGCTATTTGTACTTTCCCTTCCACTATATTGATTGTGCTTTTAATTATTCGGAAAACTTGTCTTGGCACTTCTAACTCAGCTAAAGTACTCCATAGTGCTTGTCTGTTCACTGTATTGAATGCCGGTCTTAGGTCGATGAAGATTATGTACAGCTCATTTCCTTCTTCTATTATGTTTTGTATTAAGGTTCTTAGAATATAAATATTTTCGTTCGCTTATCTTCCTGATCTGAAAACCGATGGCTCCTCCTCTAGCATGGGTTCTACGCAAGCTCTTAATCTTTTCTCCTGGATTCTAGTAAATAATTTGTGGGTAGTTTGGGCTAGGCAGATAGCTCTGTAGTTCTCGTATTTTGAGATTTCTCCTTTTTTATGTATTGGGATGATTAGGTTGGTTTCCCAGTCTTTAGGGGTTTTTTCTTGTTTCTAAACTTCTCTAAATATTTCTCATAGCCATTCCTTTCCGTCGTCTCCTAGCCCTTTAATCATCTCTGGGGCTATCTCATCTTCTCCGCCTGGTTTCCCGGTTTTTAGGTGTTGAATTGCTTCCTGAAGTTATTTTGTAATTTCTTGTATTTCTGGTGTGTCTTCTTTCTTTTCCCTTTCTTTCCTTATTGTATTTTTCCATGTAGAACTCCTTCCGGGTTTCCAAAATTTCCTTTGTTTCCACTTGGAGTTCATTATGTTTGTTGCTTTTTGCTTTTATTTCTTTACAGTTTGATCCTCTTACTCTTCTTACTGTTGTCCAGAATTTCTTTGTATCTACTTTGTAATTGTCATCGACTTCTTCCCCAAACTCTCACCAGCTTTTCTTTTTCGCTTCTTTAATTGTTTTCTTTACTGTTTCTTTTTCTATGTAAACTTTCCTATCCTCAGTTGCTTTTCATTAGATGTATTTCTTCCAAGTCTGTTTCTTTTCCTCTACTAATCATTTTAGCGCTCTGTTCCACCATTTACTGAATTTTCTTCTCCCACATATTTCTTCTGCTGCTTTTAGAGTTGTTTCGCTGAATGTGGTCTATTTTGTGTCTAGGTTCTCTTCTTGTCCCTCATTTTTTTGGCTGCTAAATAGGACGTTTGTCCTCTCCTGGTACTTCATCTGGTTTTCTGGTATTTTTAGTTTGTATAATGCTATCCTACTGTAGGTTATTTCTTCTGTTTTGCGTATTTTAGCTCGAAGTTGTGCCACAAGCAGTCTGTGTTTTGTGCCTATTCCTGCCTCTTTCCTTGTTTCTAAATTTTGTATTACCTCATTGAGGCTTCGTGTGTGTACTATGTAATCTATTAGGCTCTTTGCGTTCCGTTCTTCTGTTATAAAAGTATATCTATCTTCTTCTTCTTGCCTCCACATCGTGTTACGTATCATTAGGTCGTTATTTTGGCAGAAGTCAATCATTTTTGTACCATTCCTATTTGACACTTGCTCTCAATAATTTCCCATACATCCCATTGCTCTGTATTGGTCCTTTCCTACTCATGCGTTCCAGTCTCCCATTATGATGGATGTTTCTGTATCCTCTCTTGCTTCATCCAACACATCCTGGAGTGTCCATTTTCTTGCACATATGAAGTTATTTAAACCCTATGCTCTGAAGCAAGCTGTTTTGCGAAAGTCATAGGTTGCTCTGGCGAAACAAAAGCAAAGTGATCTAGTGGGTAAATAATTATCAAATGTCAATGTCGCAAAAACAGTGCTGCTGCTACAAGAATGTACTATACCAGACATCCCAATCGCCAGGTTCTCCTGACAAACTTTTTCGGCACTAGAAAGAAGGCTTCGTGAAAACGGACAAATTGAACCTCGTTGTGAAGGTACTGGAAGAAGACGTCCGATTTGAAACGTGGAACTTCAAGAAACTGTCCTTGAGAACTTAAATTGCAATCCCGAAGCAAGTACAAGAAAATTGTAATTTGAACAGGTGCATTTGTTTATGCTAAAGTAATACGCAAACGGAGTGCGGTAAATTTAATACAGGGATAATAATGGTACCCCCAACCGATTGCTGCGCCCCCTTTGGACAAATTTAGCAGATATTAATTTTAAATTATGTGTTATCAATACGCAAGTGTCCGTACCAAATATGATTATTGTGTGGCAAAGTGTTGTGAATGTATAAACAAAAACGTGTGCTTGCACCTTAACATTCTAGAGAGTGTAAGTCTGCAAGGGTGTAATTTTAGATAAAGGTATATTTGGTTTAATCGACCTGTTTGACCTCTAGATTCACTGGTATCATTTATGCTACTTCATTCAAAAATGCCCTGTATATTAAACAGAAATGGTGCTAGAGTATATCCTGTCTTGTAATTTCAATTTTTTTGTTGTATTGATTTGTTGCCTGTCCTTATTTGAGCTTTTCTATTTTAGTATGTATATTCTTACACTTATGTACCTTGATTTTTAACATTTCCGAATTTTCTCATTGATTAAAAATGAAAGAAAGAACTTTTATAAACGGCTTGCTTTTTTGATCTAGTAGCTTTTGTAAGAACTTTTTTTAGTTTTCTATATATCTACTTCATTGTTGTTTTAGGAATTAGAAATCACCAGTGCCATATATGTGGAAAAAAATTCTTTGCAAATCATGACCTTAATAAGCACATAAACATGACGCACAGAGGAGCTAGGCCTTATGTGTGTCAGTATTGCAAAAAAGGATTTTCAAGTCCATATGCCCGAAAGACTCACATAAGACAGCATACACTTGAAACACCATATCGATGTGAAATATGTGCAGCTGGATTTCGACAGAAAGTTTCTTTAGTTACACATATGAAATCAAAACATTCGGATGATAGAAATGAAGCTAATCCGGAGGATGCTATTGATTAGGTTTTAGTATACTTTATATCAATATAAAAGTCAAAGTAAGTCCGCATAATTGCATAAATATGTACACTGCCGCCTAAATGTTTAAGACCACCTTCTATTTATTTAGAATATTAAAAAAGAAATATTTTTCTGGTATAAACAAATGCAATAGTGGGTATATATTTATTACAGATAAATTAATACTAAATATACAAAAACTGCTGATTAGCACTATTTACAGGATACAAAAGAACGCAGATAC
The DNA here is from genome assembly GCA_014611495.1 of Limonius californicus. Classification (NCBI taxonomy): domain Eukaryota; kingdom Metazoa; phylum Arthropoda; class Insecta; order Coleoptera; family Elateridae; genus Limonius; species Limonius californicus. The sequence continues at coordinate 21,617 of JABXWE010102182.1, forward strand.
TTCAAATACCTTCTACACTTTGTTTTTCGTAAAAAATATACCTTAAACAGCAACAACTTTATTTGCTATAGGCGGCATTCTTTCTAACAATTTTGTAATTGATCCTCTCTTATCTTATGCCAAACATCTTGTAGAACCTCCCATAGATGTTGCTTTGACGTTGGGCATTTTTTTCTGATTTGCCTGTAGAGTTCTTCCCATACCCACACAGCACAAATGCAACCATTAGATATACAAAAGATATCCATAATGGATATCCAAGATATACATGAGATATCACAAGACATCTATTTTACATCCAGTGGACATACAGATGTCCCCCTAATATCCATTGTTTTGGATATCCATATGGTTATCCACAGGATATTTGTGTTACGGGAAATATATATCCATTAGATATATTTTCATACAACAGGAAGTCTAGTGGATATGCTTAAAATATCCTATAAATGTCCATCATATCCAAATTCATTATAATCCTTACTTGGAAATTGATTTGATGTTAGATTAGGTAACTAATAAAAAAAACAGTTTATTAATTATTTTTTATTTTGCACAAATAAGGGCAACTATATGTAGTATAAGGTGTAAGTCAGCTGTTAGCCGCTTCAGACGCCGAGTGTCGGTTATTCATCTTTCTGCTATACGGTTCTTTCTTTCCCTATAAAAAAGAAAAATTAGTTACAATTAGAATACACAGTATTTTATTCAGAAAACGAAAAATTATTCATTACTATAGGGCTAGAATTTTTTGATTGAAATACTACTCGTTTTCAAAAACTCCACCTTTTATGGATGGGCAAATATATAAGCCATTGCCGCCACTGTACCTACATCGTTATTGCAAAGATCTGCATGTATTTAGACTGAGATGGGCCTATTTTTGATTTGAATGTTTTCAAACTGAGTAGAAATAAAAACACATACCTATTGTTTCTGTCTCTGGTAGTTGCATGGCGCAGCCAATTTTTGATGCTGTCCACAATTTCCTTTTCTGTGGAATTTGCAGCCACATTATTTACACGTACTGAACCTACAAATGTGTCCATAATGAATACACAATATTACAACTCATTTTAGTACAAAACTTACTTAATATTACTTCTGCAACAATCAAATTAGAAAATACTCTCTTTTTCTTGGCTCCCAGCCAGCTGTAATCAGCCGCAAGTTTGTCCGAAAACAATTTTCTTAGAATTAATTTGGCCACTTCATCCACTTTGTGACCTCCGATGCGGCTGCAGTAATGGATCTAAAAACATTAGTAATTTGTATTGAGGGACATCACAGTCAACTAGATGACTTTAGTTAATGGCATAGGTAAATAACGACAAATAATTTTTTTTCAAAGGTTATTGATATGGACATAAATCAACAAGCATTATTATTTTAACTACTATTTTGTTCCTACCAATCTGGTTTTAAATTCAGGTTCTGCTTGTAACTTGGCTTCTACTTCAACAACGTTTTCATTGGTCTGAAGTGGAAATATGTTTTTTATAAAATCTTTGTGCTCCTCTGAAGCTTGTTCATTATCTTCGTTTAAATTGGTTTTGGAAGTGTTTGGGATGGTAAGGCCACTCGTTGATTCAACTTGATCAAATTTATCTTTATAAATGAAAGATCACGAATGAGTTTTCCTTTAAAATCTAAAACAAAATCTAGAAATAGAAATCAGTCTTATTATTTTCTGCACCTTTTACCTTCATCAGAAAGGACAGACTGGCTTGAAGAAGGACGAGTTGCCATTAGCTGAATACTACTATGTGGAGTATTACTTGGGGAACTACGTGCTGATAAAGTGCTGGGGGTCGATAAGTGTTTGTATTTTGCCAATGTTGCAGCAGCCTCACTAACATCTTCGCCTTCATATCCATAATTGTTCTGGCTTTCATTTTCACTATGCAGTACTTTTGTACTCTTTCTCGGTTGTGGAAATGGTTGTAACTGCATATGTATATCATCTTCATCTTCATCTTCATATGGTTCTTCATCGCTGCTCGAAAGTACTTTCATCCTTTTAAATTTGCGTCGTTTCTTCGATTCTTCTTGATCCGTATTTAAATCTGACTGCTCTTCTGCTAGTTTTAATTTTGGTTTGGCAATTTCATATGAAGCTGAAATAAAAACACAAAATACTTTTATCTATTAGATATTGTTTTACTTACAATAAGTTCCTAGAATTCGAACTGGATATTGAAGCCAAGTTTCAAGCGGGTCTTCACAATTTTTGACAGCCTTTTCGTAACGAACAGTGCTTTTGAAGGTTGGCCAAAAACAATTGTTGCCTTTAATCCAATTTTTTGGTACGATCTGTACAGGGTGGGCAAATTTCGATGTTTGTATAGGGTAACTCGGTAACTATAGGAGATACAAAAAAATGGAAGTCACATTCTCGATCTCTTTTTTTGAGACAAATTCACTGGCGGAAACAAAAATTTGCTATCGTCTTTTGTTTTCGAGTTATAAACAAAAGTTCGATTTTGCGACTTTTAGACACATGTGAATATCGTGGTTGTTTGTAAAGTTAGGGCAAAATAGCTTTTACATTCTCAAGGCACTTTTTTCTGTATAATCCAGTGGCGTCGAGAAAATTTGAAAAAAAAGGTTTAATGTCGAGTTATGGCCTAAAGTTGTATTTTTTCAAATGGGAATCACAGTTGGCTATGGTTTAGTTAAAACGGATTTTTTTTCTCTTTCTAACTATGTATCATATGTCGGGTAACTTTTGATGTGTAAGTCTTTAATAGCGAACATAATATTTTATTAGATTACTTTTTGCGTTTTTTTATATTTTACCAAGTAGGCGGGTGTCATCTATGATGGTAAACGGAAAAAATCCAGGAAAAAAATCCAAAGGAAAAAAATCCAAGGAAATAAAATCCAAACTATAATTATAGTAATTTTTCACATGGTTTGTAACATTACGGCCGGTTGCACGAACGCTTTATAAAGTTTGCCTTATAGTTACCTACCTTAAAAATAAAATTTTAGGGCAAAAATATTTTGTTACTTAGGTAGATCTGTATTTGGTTATAATGCCCTTGGCTGTAAATTTTGACAATTTAACTATTTATTAAAACTAAAACGTCTTCACTTTTACAATTAAATGAGCTAATTGTAATTATGACGGAAACAAAATCGTTAATATGCAATTTACTTGCAAACGAATAAACACTGTCATAGATGGATTGTAGGGAAAAAAACCCAAGGAAAAAAATTAATAGAAAAAAAATCCAAACTATAAAATGAAGTGATTATAATTTTGAACAGCCAAACCTTTTTTTTCTCACTCATTCATACTACTGTCCCCCCTCCCCCGGAACCGCTTTCGCATTACTTCAGGGAGTTGCGGGCGTCCCTTACAGACTAAACATTCATGCAACATGCAACCTAAACTTAACTAAGCAAATGCGGTAGCCCCAATCGCCCCAACGGAGCGACCGCATTTGCTGTGACCTCGAGTGGCCAATGCGTTCTCGCACTAGACCACCGAGGTCCCTGAACAGCCAAATCTAACCTAACCTACAACTTTTTTATCTTTCAGTATTGTTGTCTACTTTTCTTTTTTCTATTTAAATAATTTTTTTGCTAATAATGTGTTTTGTTTGCCAGTTTTCTTAACCAATACACATATATTTATTTTATTAATAAAATGCTGTGCTGCGCGAACGCTCGGTCAATTTTAAAAAGGGATTATTTAAATTAAAAGTTTTAGTATTAATAAATAGTTAAATTGTCAAAATTTACAGATCTACCTAAGTTACAAAATATGTTTGCCCCAAAATTTTATTTTTAAGGTAGGTAACTATAAGGCAAACTTGATAAAGCGTTTGTGCAACCGGCCGTAATGTTACGAACCATGTGAAAAATTACTATAATTATAGTTTGGATTTTATTTCCTTGGATTTTTTTTTGATTTTTTTTCATGGATTTTTTTCCTGGATTTTTTCCGTTTACCATCATAGATGACACCCGCCTACTTGGTAAAATATAAAAAAACGCAAAAAGTAGTCTAATAAAATATTATGTCCGCTATTAAAAACTTACACATCAAAAGTTACCCGACATATGATACATAGTTAGAAAGAGAAAAAAAATCCGTTTTAACTAAACCATAGCCAACTATGATTCCCATTTGAAAAAATACAACTTTAGGCCATAACTCGACATTAAACCTTTTTTTTCAAATTTTCTCGACGCCACTGGATTATACAGAAAAAAGTGTTTTTAGAATGTAAAAGTTATTTTCTCCTAACTTTACAAACAACCACGATATTCACATGTGTCTAAAAGTCGAAAAATCGAACTTTTGTTTATAACTCGAAAACAAAAGACGATAGCAAATTTTTGTTTCTGCCAGTGAATTTGTCTCAAAAAAAGAGATCGAGAATGTGACTTCCATTTTTTTGTATCTCCTATAGTTACCGAGTTACCCTATACAAACATCGAAATTTGCCCACCCTGTACACCATCATCAAATGTAACGACACACCACTCTGGAGTAGCCATTACTGTAAAATAAATGTGCCTTAGTAATAAATTATAACAATAATGTAAGTTATGTGACAACCTTACTTATTATAAGTTTGTTGATTTTACAGAAAATTAGTGAGCAACAGTGGGACAGTTTTATTCTTTAGAGCAATCGCTGTGCAAAAGAGGAAATACCGCAAAGCCTTCACGAAAAGGAATTCTCAGACACTTTGACGTTATGTTAGAAACAGGCCACATTTCTTGATTTTCAGACATATCTTTGACTAAGACCGCCCCAAACAAAGACGATGAGCATGGCTGGGACAGTTTTATTCTTTAGAGCAATCGCTGTGCAAAAGAGGAAATACCGCAAAGCCTTCACGAAAAGGAATTCTCAGACACTTTGACGTTATGTTAGATACAGGCCACATTTCTTGATTTTCAGACATATCTTTGACTAAGACCGCCCCAAACAAAGACGATGAGCATGGCTTAGTATAAATATCTCCAACACTTATATACCGCTTCCCAACTAGCATCATACACTTCTGTTCTGAACTATAGACGAAATTATGGGCTATCACTACAATTTCGTTCACTTTACAACAGTTATTTGGTTCCTTTATAGACATGATCCAGTTTGCAGTTTTAAGTTCTGAAAACTGTGCCTCGGTAGCTTCTAAACGTGATCCACCTTCATGTCTAGATTGGTAGTCGTATTCTCTTGCATTTTGTTGCTGGTTTTGTTGTAGAGTTACATTTTCTTTTTCAATGTAACGCCTATGCAATTGTTGCAAAGGTTTTTCATGTTTTCGTAGTTGATGTTTTAGTGTCCTCATATAGTTTTCAAAAGGGAATGCACTGAAAGAATCTAGAGGGCCTGAATTGTTTGCATCGTCTGCTAAATGGATCAAACCGTGGACATTGTGAGAAGTTAAACTTTCCCCATAAATAATTTTAAATGAATCTAAAAAGTGTTCCAAAAGTGACCGTGCATAATCTGCATACCTCTTCAAATAAGATTGGTTGCAAAGAATTCTGATTGCAACATGTAAGGTTATAAAGTGGTTGTAAGTAGTTGAATTTAGAATACCGTAAAGCGCAACTGGTGATAGATACAAAAGAAACATTCTCAATTCTGTTGCCTTCCATTTACTGACAGCTTGAATTTCTTGTGGTCTTCGAGCAAACTCCCTTATAACATAAGTTCGTAGCATTAGAAGATTTTTTGATATTTCTGCAACTTGTTTATGGTGCAAGCGAATTTTCAGCGGTCCACTGAGCCACAAGGTTATAATTTTTTTGACCACCCCTATACAGACTAGATGCATATAATCCAAAGGAATTTGCGAAACCATTCCAAAGTTAGGAATCGTGGTTAAAATCGACTGCCCCAAGTGATACGCTTCATCTTTTTGTTTAGCAAAATCTTCATCAGTCCGTTTGATGGAGTTTATTTCAGGAAAGCACATTCGGTTATCCCGATACTCTCCTTCCTGGATACATTTTGTGCAACTGGAATAACCACCATGTCCTTTTGTTTTCGTTATAAAACTTTTTGCTGGTGCATCGCAGATTATACTACGAATGTTTACACCTAACTTCTTTCCATTGTATTGAAAACCATCATTAATTAAAACCTTAATTTCTTCAACGAAATCCAACAAAAATTCATTTGAGTCGGATGGTTTAGAGTATCCATGGTATGCACCAATTAAAAAGACACTTGAGCTCGAATGAATACAGCCAAGAATGGGCCATAACTGACTGTTGTTACTGTCTGAAAGTGGCAATCCATCTACACCAATGTTTAACAAAATATCAGCATGATGCAATTGCGGTTCTAAACGTAAGGTATTTAAAATTCCTGCAGCAATGCCAAAGTGACAGTAATGACCAGGTTTTACTATTCGAATCACACTATTTCTAGGGGTTTTTAAAAGAGTTCTTGGATCTTTTGGGAGCTTTGACTCGCAGGGTTGACATCGTAATATTTTTAATAAATCAGACAACGCTGAATGATTGATTCTATGCTTTGCAGCCCAAAATGCAATACTACTCTGAAAACTTGAAACGGTTTTTTTATTAATATCAGAATTATCATCAACATCCTCTGAATTCAATTCGTAATTATGATAATTATTAATAGACTGTGAAGTACTAGCATCCGTAAAAGTATCACCATCATTTGAACTAGATTCTTCGACATTATTCCGAGGTAACTCATAGTCGTTTATAGTAAATTTGGTATAATTGATACTACCAGAAGGTTCTAAATTGTCCTTTTTACAAACACTGCTATCTTCCATAGTGGCAGGCGGTTTGTTCAACGTATTGACACAACTTTCTTTTCGTTTTTTTGCCAAAACTGCACATTCCTCTTTTGCATCAACGGTAATTAAGCGCCGGATGTGTCGACGGGACAAATCAAGTAAAGATTTATTTTCTAATTTTTCGGACATGTTTAAAAATATAAATTTTACTAAATGGTCTTTCCCGGGTAATGAACAACACGACACCGACATAACCTTACTTTTTGATTAAATACCATGACCTTCTCGATTCCGTCCACATCGAGAAGGCCATGTTTAAATACAATTATACAATTATAATACATTAATTAACAGAATACTACTTACCTAGGTACTCGTTTCACGCTATTTCAACCAAATTTTCAACTTCAACACAAAGATGAAAGAACACAAATCAGGGAAACACAAAGATGAAAGAACACAAATCAGGGAAACACAAATCACAGGACAGCGTATGTGAGCGTATGACGGAAGCGGTAACAACGCCATCTATAGAACATTTAAGTTAATGCAAACCGTTGTGGGTCCAGGCAGCCGCGTGGCGCCAAAATACCCTGCATTTATTTGCGTGAATGCATTTCAATTTTCAAACTATTAAAAATTCAAAATTATCAGGAAATAGTTAAATTAATTATTAAGTATTTAGAAATAATCTATAAATATTTATGGATATTTTATAGATATTTGTGGTATATCCATTAGATATATCTTTTATAACTCATATATGTTGCTTTATTTCTTATAATTCTTCATATTAAAATATCTATGAAGCTTAAACACAACCAAAATTTTAAAAAACCTTATTTCTTACTATTCAGTTACTTGTACAATTATCCTAAATTTCATGTCTATTAGATATCTAAAGGATATCTTTCATGGAGTTGACATCAGATGGACAACATGGACGTCCATTATACATTCAATGGATTTTCTGTGCTGTGTGGGAATCTTCTTTTTTTATAGTAGGTGTTACACCTGTTTTTCTTCACGCTTTATCTTGAATACCTTATGGTGTGTTTATCGACGACGACAACCAACTTTTCGCCCATCTCTTCTTCGGTCTCGCCGTGTCTCTTTTTCCCATCACTTTAAATCTCTGGCTATTGATTAGCCTATCGTTATGCGCTCTGCTGACGTGATTGCCCCACTCTTGCCTTCTTCTTTTCACAAATTTTATAACATCCATTATGTTACACTGGTCTCTTATATCTTGGTTGCACACCCGGTCGAATCACGTTTTTCCAACGATTGTCCTTAATGTATTCATCTCTGTGGTACGCCTTAATTGTTTTGTTTTACTTGTGTCGGCACACGTTTCTGCTCCATATGTCAGTATGGGTCTCACAATAGATTTATAAATTCTAACTTTGCTCTCTATACTGAGATACCTGTTTTTCGAAGTTCTATCGCGAAGGTACCCTTGTTATATCTTGTTGAAAATATTTTATTAAAACGTACACCAAGAGCTTGACATGTTTATTGTGGACCGGCGGCTCCATCTGTCGCTACATATAACATCTATATATATATAACTTCACTTCCGTTTTTAACTTTCACATCCATTGGCACAATTTTCAATGCACTCACTATTCAGAATGTTTTCTTCTTCCTGTATTTCTGCCTGGTTATTTTCTATCTGTTGAGATTGTTCTCTTTCTCCTTTATTTTTACTTAGGACAACAGAATTTCTTCTGTAAACTTTGTTATTATCTGTCTTCACTAAATAAGATCTGGGTGTTTCAGATTCTCTTAGTATTTGCCCTCTTTCCCAAAGCCTGGTTTCCGGGTTTTGTAAAAATTCTTTCATTTTCACGAAATTGTTTCCTATGCCGTTCGATCATAGTATTGTTTTGTTTTTCTCTGTAAATCTTCAAACTCAAATTTTACATTTTGTGGTATTTTAGGTTCCAATAATTTTTTTGTTATGGGGAGTTCAGTTCTTAATTGCCTATTCATCAATAATTCTGCCTCTCTTCAGCTTCAGATTTTCTCATCAAATTTTTAGCTATGCTCGCTCCCTTTTCTGCTAATCCATTATTTTTCGGATGGTTTGGGCTAACTGTTTTTACTTCAAAATTCCATTGACTTGTAAAATCTTTAAAAGCAACACTATTGTCAGAAAATATTATGCGAGGAATTACCATGTTCAGAGAATATTGCTTTTAAGATTGATATATCTTCCAAAGCTGTTTTATTATTCATTTTTTTTTGCTTCAGTCTATTTAGATTAATAGTCAACAATTACGAAATAACTTTTATTTTTATAATCCATTATATCAAATGCAATTCTCAAATGGCAATTCTGGAAAGGTATGGCATAATAAAGGTTGTTTGGGATTAGATCTTGCATACTTCTGATATACGTCGCAGTTTGTTATAAACTGTTCAATTTCTTTTGCCATTTCCGGCCAAACAGGATTTTTCTTGTTCTGCGTTTAGTCTTATCAATACCCAAATGAGTTTCATGCATAAGCTTTGTCATCTCTTCTCTTAATGTTTTAGGTACAATGATTTTTTCTTTATAGAACACTATTCCCTCAGAGAAAGAAATATCTTCCTTCATTTTCCAATAACTGTTAAGTTCTGTTGACAATTTCTTTTCTTGCTTAGGCCAACCTTCCAGATGCAGATTGCAACGGCGTTCCAGGCCTACAACTCGCAAAATTTTATGTATAAAAATTGTATGTAGGTAGGTAGAATTAATTCTCCTGGGAGAACCTTCCTGGTAACTTTCCAAGAATTCTCCTGAGAGAGCCTTTCTGGCAACTTTCCTGAATTTCTTGAGTTTTCCTAAACATAAAATGTGAGGTGCCTCACGTATTCTTTCAAAATCCAGACATTTAAGACGGGAGCTTGTACCTCACGTACTTATTCTCTCCGAATCCGAGCCCCAAAGTGTGAGGTTGTACCTCACGTACTCATTCTTTCAGAATCCAGACACTTAAAACGTGAGGTTGTACCTCACGTATCCGATCACATCCCGAGCCCCAAAGCGTGAGATTGTACCTCACGCTCTTACTCTTTCCGAATCCGATCACATCCCGAGCCCCAAAATAATTACTTTCAAGACTAGGTCATTATAAAAATTATTTTATTCCCTAGATTAGGTATCCAGCCGACCATAAAGCTGTAAATAATTTATTCTAAAATTTAGGAGGTGTGCCTCCAGCCGAGGAACCCGATTTCCAAAGGGAAACTTACATTTTCAATGAATAATCATTTAAAATTGGGTCAAAAGGTGTTTGAGCTCTTAAAATTGTAATAAATTACGTACCGTTTGCATTTTAGTTTTCATATGTGAAAACAAGCTCCAGCCGACCATTAGATGAGAGTTCCACAAGTTAAACAGCCCCAAAGTTTCAACCATTATAATAATTTTTATTCTGTTAAATATAGGAATTCCGTAATACTCCGCCGTTAGCCATTCTGCAGTTAGCGTCTTGTCAAGCGATGTGACCCGCTCAGCTCCGTCCATCCAGGCTGACCAACCGGAAGAAATAAAATAATACCAGAATTAATTTAATTATACACTGCTCAACAAAATTAGGGGAACACTTTTTTGAGCGTCTATAAGATTTCCAGCAAATGATAGAAGCAGGATTTTTTCTTCTTATATTATTCTCTAAACCTTTATTGACAAAGTGCAAAAAGAATTATGGTGATTCGTTTGCTCGTTTTCATCGTAGACGCCAAAATGTAAAGATAGTCTCAAAACAAAGTGGTTTTTGACCACAAAGCAAACATCTAAAACTGATCAAATTAGTCATTGGACACAGTAAAACCGTCAGTGTTGACTTTTTCAATGCTTGTGAGTCCAAAATACGTTATTTAAGTGAAATTGATCGCGAGGGCTGTTGCTTTGCTTGAAGATCGTCGATCTATGCGATATGTAGCAAAACAGCTCCGATCGACTCCATTTGTTATCTGCAGAGCTTAGCATATGTACCAAGAAACGGGTAGCTATTCCAGGAGAATTGGACAAGGCCGTGAAAGAAAAAGTACCCCTCGGGAAGACCGGTATATTGTTAATTCTTCTCTTCGCCGACGAACTGCTACTGCTTGTGAGCTACAAAATCTACTCCGAAATGCCACCTGGTGACAATTTCCGATCAAATGGTTAGAAGACGACTCAAAGAAGTCAATATGACTTCTCGCGGGCCTGTGCGAGCTCCTCGCTTGAGCAGGAATCACAAAATTAGCCGTCCAAACTTTGCCCGTGAACATGTGCAATGGCAACTTCGACATTGGAGGTCTGTGCTTTTTACAGACGAGTCGCGGTTTTGTCTAACTCGTTGCGATGGTCGTATACGAGTGTACAGACGTCCTGGAGAGCGATACACTGCCGCGTGTATACAGGAACTGGACTGATTCGGAGGTGGATCGGTCTGGTGTGGGGTGGCATTAGTATAGACGGTCGCACAGACTTGGTTGTCGTTCCCCAACTTCTCAACGCACAAATTTGTTGAGACGATTCTTCAAGAGCATGTTGTGCCATTTGCGAACAATTTCGGCGATGGCTTCATCCTACAGCAGGATAATTGTAAAGTTCATACCGCTAATTTAACAACAAACGTGCTCCAGGAACAAGAAATCCAAGTAATGGGGTGGCCAGCCATGAGTCCAGACTTAAATGCCATCGAACACGTTTGGGATCTACGCGACAGGCGCATTAGGAAGCGTCCTGTTGCATCTCAGACTCTTCAGGAGTTGCCTGAGGCCCTTATGGAGGAATGGCGAAATCTACCACAAGACATGTTAAGACGTCTTATTCGCAGTATGCCTCGACGTTGCCAGGCTGTTAATGAAGTTAATGGAGGGCACATGCGCTATTAAAGCTTGGTATTCGGGCGTTAACAGAATTTCCATTACATTTTAAGTGATAAAACACATTTCGATTTTGATAGTCTTCTCAATAGTTTGGTGTTACTCAAAAAAACCGTTTAATTAGAGCATATTTGATGTTTGCATCTTGTTAAGTAATGCTGAAAGAACAATATACTAAAGTAGATACTGGCGTCAGTCTTTAATTTGAATAATTATGCACTGCTAAAGAAGTGTTCCCCTAATTTTGTTGAGCAGTGTATTTTTGTATTATACAGTTTCAAGCATAATTAATTTTATTTTAAATATATTAGAAATCATTTATTTAGAGTTATATTTTATAGACAATAAATGTATAATTAATTAACATGTGGATAGATTGTTACAGCAATAGCTACGAACCTTGGCTAATGAGCTACCTGTTGTTGTGGTTCTATTATAAGCAGATAGTAACCGTTACATGGCGCCCAAGCAGGGACCTGTAAATTGAGGACCTGAAACCAGCACCGAAATGACCCGAAACCAGCAGACCAACACCTGTAAACTAGCAGAAAACCGTCTATCACAACTCCATGATGCCAGGCGGCGCTGAAGCTAAGGAATCGAGCCCAAATGTCCGCGTCAGTCACATCTACAAGCTCAACAAAGACGAATTGGCCAAAGAACTCTGAAAAAAACCGGCTGGAAACAGGTGGAACCATGGAGGAAATGCGGAAAAGGTTAGTTTCCTTCATGAAAGGAGACAAAGGACAAACCCCAGACCCAGCTACACGACCCACGGCCGGAGCCATAAAAAAGTTACCGGTCAGTCCAGCCGAGGAAAAGAATATAGAGGACACAGCTGCGGACCTCCTTGGCAGATCTAGTCCAGCTGAAGATAGGGGCTATCTACCCATGAGCCCTCTTCACTAGGTATCCACCACAAGAGCCCAGATGTGCGCAAATGGGGAATCAGATTCGACGGTAACACCGACCCCATTTCTTTTCTGGAAAGAATTTCAGAATTAAGGGAATGTTTTAATTTCTCTGAAGCAGAGCTTCTACAAACCTTACCCGAATTATTTAAAGACAAGGGGCTTCTCTGGTATAGAAACAACAGAGATCATTGGAAATCCTGGGCCGACTTCGAATGTGATTTCCACAACCTGTACCTACCTCCAAGGTTTCATTTCCCCCTAGAAGAGGAGATCCGGGCGGGCACCCAAGGGCAGAAAGAACCAGCAGTCGAGTACATCACAGCAATTCAAACTCCGATGTGACGACTAGGAAAGCTCTCAAGCGAGCAGCAACTACAGAGGATATATGAAAATTTAAGACCGAATACAAGCTATACATTTGCAGAAGAGACTTCCAACGTCTACCCGAGCTGGTGCAACTTACCTGCGAATACGAAGCCCTACAAAGCGCTATAGAAGCGTTCCGTCCACCACCATCCCCAGCACAGGCTTATGTGTCCGAGACAGCCTATCAGTCGAAGAAAGTAAGGATGATCAGCCCGCCTGCTCCAACTAGACCAGTCAGCTTCGCAAGGGCCCCAGAACCGGTCCAAAACCAGCCCCAGACTCCTGTCGCTCCACCAAGAACCAGCCAGCCAACAGCTACCAGAGTGGATGGCTGTTGGCGATGCGGACGCCTAGGACACCAGAGACAACAATGCCGAGGCCCTTTCAAGATCTTCTGTTCATGGAGCGGGAAGGAAGGTGTTTTGTCCCGGGATTGCCCATGTCCACGACAGAGAGAACCTTAAGGCAGTACCCGCAACTCACGGCCCCAGCCTGTAATAAACCCAAGACCTCCGAGTGGCGCCAATGGTTACACCGGATCCGCAACTTCTTGTCACCCCCTAGGTCTCCCATAACTCCCGTTGCCACCATGTATCCACGCTTATTTATGACCCTGAAGATCGGCGACCAAACCTTCGATGCGCTGCTAGATTTCGGAGCCGCCGAGTCTTACATTGGAGACCGTATCCGTGCAGTCCTTGACCAAGTAGGTGTTTCCAACCAGAAACGGCCCCAAGCCAGGGTTCAATTAGCATATGGGTGCATTATGAACACCGAGGGGACCTACACGTTTCCAGCCGACTGGGGCCATGGAACCTTCCCATGGAGGTGGAATTATGTCTCCACTCTCAGCGTAGATGCCATATTAGGGATGGACTTCTTCAATGCAACCCAAGCTATCCTCATACCCAGTGATCACCAGGTGATTATTCCGGGAGTACCTGTAGAGCTCCACCAGAGAACATATACCAAGGGACTAGGAGGACTACAATCAGTATCCAGCACCCAATTAGAAATCCTGAACGCCTTCCTGAAAACCGAATTGGATAAATTCCAAGACATTCAAGGTCCCACCAGTAAAATTTCCCATAATGTCAAATTAAGAGAAGATACCGAACCTATTAAACAACGGTATTACCCCAGGAATCCATCAATGCAGGCCATCATTAATAAAGAAGTGGACAAAATGCTTAAGGATGGAATAATCGAACCCTCGTCTAGTCCTTGGATTTCCCCAGTTGTCTTCGTTCGTAAATCTACAGGAAAGTACAGGTTTTGTATAGATTTCCGCAAGGTAAACGAAGTTACAAAAACAGACGTTTACCCCCTGCCGTTTATCCAGAATATTTTAAACAAATTTCAAGGAGCACAATACATCAGCACCATCGACTTAAAACATGGTTGCTGGCAAATTCCTCTGACCGAGGCAAGCAAACCAATTACAGCATTTACAGTCCCAGGTCGTGGGTTATACCAATTTAAAGTAATGCCCTTCAGATTACATGCTGCTCCAGCGACGTTCCAGAGATTTTTGGATAGTATCATCGGTCCAGAGCTAGAGCCCAGAGCTTTCTGCTACCTAGATAACATTATAATCGTCGGAAGAACTTTCGAAGAACATCTTGACAACCTGAGGGAGGTTTTCGCTCGCCTACGCTCCAATGGCCTTCAGCTGCAACCAGATAAATGCATCTTCTGCAAGTCCGAGCTTAAATACCTGGGACATGTAGTCAACAAGCATGGAATCAAGATCGACCCAGAAAAAGTAGAAGCCATCAAGGACATGCCTGCTCCCAAGAACCCCAGTGCAATTCGACGGTTCCTGGGCATGGCTTCATGGTACCGCAGGTTTATTCCCCAGTTTTCCCAATTAGCAGCACCCATAACTGAGCTGTTAAAGAAAAATATTCGTTTCAAATGAACAAAATGCATTTGAGACATTCAAACAAGCACTCACCTCCACTCCAATCCTGGTGTGCCCAGATTTTACAATACCCTTCGTTCTCCAGACAGATGCAAGTATGATATGACTAGGGGCTGTATTAACCCAGACCCAAGAAGGGAGCGAAAAGGTAATTGCTTATGCTATGCCGTACTTTAATTCCAGCAGAAAAGAACTACTCGGTAGTTGAACTAGAATGCCTGGCGGTCGTCTGGGCGATCCAGAAATTTAAGTGTTTTAGTGTTCGTTGGAATAATTCTGGTGATGTAGCCAAACCAAATGGTAATCTATTAAATTTATATTTTCCAAAGAGTGTGATAAAAGTAAACAACTCACTTCTGGTTTTATCCAGTTTGATTTGCAAAAAACTATCCTTCATATCCATTACTGTAAAAATGGATTTTCCACTTAATGTTGACATTATTTCCTCACCAGGGGGTATAGTAAATTAATCTTTCTTTATTGATTCGTTCAAATGTTTCGGATGTAAACAAATTCTTAAATTTCCATTGGATTTTTCCACAATATCAATATTATTAATCCAGTCAGTAGGGTATTCTACCTTACTTACAATACTATTATCATGTAAATCTTTTACTGTTTGTTTTAACTTATTTTTAATAGTTTCTGGCGTACGTCGACATGGATTCACTACAGGAATCGCGTCCTCCTTAAGGGTAATTTTGTATTTAAAAGGAATACTTCACCAAAAATGTCCTTATTTTTTTCAACAAACTCGTTTGCAGGTTTACCTCCTCTAACTTCACAATCTTGACCCCGAGTTGCATTTTTACCTTGTGGTTCATTTAAACATTTTAACAGTTTTAATTTAACACAAGCATTAAGTCCAAATATAGGAGGTGCCATTACATTTAAACCCAAAAACCTTATGTTACAAATCTTATCTTTAACACAGCATTTCAAAATTACGTGACCTTCAGATTCTATTAAATTATTACCATAAGTTACAACTAATAACTTACTTTTATTTACCTCTACGTTGCAGTCTTTTTTTACCAAATCAGAAGAACGAAGGGGTAACACATTACAGTCGGCCCCTGTATCCAACTTAAAATTGAAAGTATGGTTGCCTATCCACACTTGTTCAAGCCAAACGTTATTCTTATTGCTAGTTACATTATTAGAACTTACATTACGAATACTATCTATAAATAGATCCTCCACTACTTTACCATTCTTCATACCTTCAATATTTAATTCATGAACCTTCTTCTTGGTTCTCTTCTTGAATTGACAGCCAACAGCAAAATGACCAACCTTATTACAGTTCCTGCATAGTTTTCCATAGGACAGTTCATCGCCCGATGATTTGTACCACATTTCTTGCAATCGTACGTGTTGTGATTATCTGCACCCTGCTTTGGTCTTGTACCAGTCTTTTTGATGGAGTCCACTGCCTCCGGTTCCTGTCGCATGGAATGAGTCTATTCCTTCGCCTGCTCTGCTGCTCTACATGTCGTAATTATTTTGTCCAAGTCGGTTTCACCATCTCGGAGAAGTTTTTCTTGTAATGCTGCATCTTGGATTTCTGTTATTATTCTGTCACAAATTAGCAAGTTCTTCTGCTCTCCAAATTTACAAGTTTGAGATAATTGTTTAAATCCATTAAAAAAGTTTCAAACAGATCACCCTGTCCCGGTGAACTTTTAAAGAATTTGTATCTTTCGCAGACCACGTTCGATTTGGATTCCAAGTGTTTGTCAAATTCTGCAATAACTGCGTCCAATGAAGTTGTCTCGTCGTTCAAGCCAAAAGTATTAAACAAATGCAAGGCATCTTCCCCTATTCACTATTGCATTTAAAAACAGTGTAACCTTGACGTCTTCCGGTTTATTAGCTTTTCCTGATGCTTTTAAGTATATTTTAAACCTTTGTTTAAATATTCGCCAATTATGTGGGGCATTAGTTTTTATATTTAACTCTTCGGGCAGCCCTGGTTCCACCATTTTATATTAACCTCTTATTAGCACGTGTTTCCCAAACCAGAATTATTATTATTCCTAATTTGTTGTACCTCCCACACTTGCTTTTTCTTTCCTCCACACCAACAGCTTGACATGTTTATTGTGGACTTGGCAACAAGGACTGGCGGCTCCATTTGTCGCTACATATAACAGCGTTTTTGCACTGACTCCTCCACTAAGTCTCAAGGGCCAAAACCTAGCTAGCTCATCATACCGACATTCTGTAGTTTTGAATTACGCGCAAGTTTTCGTACTGGGACTAGCCGGCGAGTGAGATATCTATATCGCAGGGCGCGGGGGTGGACCCTGCTCCGTTACCTATTTCGGTTGGTAGAATACTTACGGGCAAGTGTTAAGGACATTTCATTGCGGCGGAGATAGTCGATGCGCGTGCTGTGCGTTACATATTGTTACGACTACTTACGACCATGCTAAATATATAGTAGTGACATCTTACGGAGAGTAGAGAAGTTAAGTGCAAGACGTTGGCAAAGCTACAGTAGTACAACGCCATCTTGTGGGGAGCAGCGGAATTATGCAAAAACGTCAATTATGCTTGGTTAGTTAAAGTATACAACGCCATCTTGTAGCGAGTAGCAGAGCTAGAGCATGTTCTGGAAAAGTTCTGCTGCGTGATCGCTTGTTTGGAAGATTCGAGTACTTTCGAGAGTTTTCGAATATGTTCTACGCACCGAGGACGCGTGGATCAAATACGCGAGACAACCGAGTGTTGGACAGTTCCAAAGTTTGAATTCGGAGCGACAAGTGCGATCTGAGAAGCGAAATATAGTACGACTAGTGTGTTTTGTGATTATAGTTTCTTAGTGAAAATACGGTGTATTTAATTGTGAGTGTTTAATTTAATTTGTGACAGTCTAACCCTTTTGCTTCAGGGGTTGGAATGCTCTGGATAGCTCATGTCCAGGGTTCGTGTTTAAGACTAAAGAAGCTATACACAGGTAGTGGGTTAAACAATTTATTATTTATATTTGCATTAGTTAATTACATGCAGATATACACACACAATATAGAATGTACTTATTTATTACTGAGAATGATTAATATGGTTTATTTACAATTAAATAAAATGAATCTTCAAGTTTAACATAATCTTCTTACCAAACTGAATACCTTATTTACCTATACAACAGGATGAAAATAATATAAATATTAACAGGTCGAAAGTATGTAATACAGGAATAACTAAATCACGGAATTTATGAGCCCTGGCGTGGTAGGCAACCCAAATTGCATACACCAAAAATCTAGGGGAATACAAAATTTCACGACAGCACGTGGAAATCAATTAGGTTAGTTTTGCACGCGGTGCTTCTGAAATAAAAGAATTAACGAATTTCGTGGGATCGAAATTTACCGGTGCGGGCAATTGTTGCGGATTCCAAGCGGCTGGCATTCTCTCGCTAGCGGCGTGTTACGTCTATAAATCTCGGTGTTTAGAGTGAATAAATTCAACTTACGAATTATAACCTGGAGGTTTTCGGTTACGTTCTCCTGCAGGTCACTTGACTGGACAACAAATTAGTGCAATTAGGTAAGCGTATTTTACCTAATACACTCCCTTAGTTAATCTTCGGATCTCTGTAATAAATTTTAGGAAAAATATGGGATTTAACGTAAAAATTTGGGACAATTTGAATCGGATAATAAAATGATTCTTTTACAGCTTAAGGCTACAAAACCCTACGTACAACTTCGCTAGCTCCGTTGAAAAGGGGAAACAACCCCTAAGCCACTGAGAAAACGAATTATACCTCTGATAATCTTTTCTGAAGTTTAAGTATATAATAGGAATAGGGAGAATTACCCAAATTCCTATTTTAAACCAAACTTTTCGACTGGTCCTATATACAGCGTAATTTCACAGGGGAACAACCCAAGTGAGTTATGCTCGGTATATATTCCCACACTTCGCTGAACAACAATTCGCAGCTCGAATCGGAAAAGGGCAAAACGACCCCTAAACAACTGAGCGAACGAATGTTACACGGGCTGGCTTGACTTTGCAAATAAACTGAAATTAACTGGGATTAACAAAATCGTTACTTTAACTGGAACAGGTATTTTAACTGGACTGGATTTCTGGTAACAGGTAATTTAAACGGTGTCTGGCTGAATCTTGGTTGAAGCTCTTCCTCGACTCGTTCGGACTCAAGTTAAAGGTTTTGGAGCTGGGGCCCGCCTTTATACCTTCCATTCCCATGCTAAAAATGTTGTTAATAATTTTATGTTGGCGGGGAGACCTACTGACGGTACAAACAAAGTGGGAGACAAGTACAAATCCTGAATGCCAACGCCACCAGCGCCTTTATGTCGCATTACGCGGTCACAAAATTTAATTTAAAATTTATTTATACCGCGCACCGAACACTTCGTTACAAATTAAAGTATCTTAAACATAAATCCAGTGCATTTTGTTTACATCAGAACAACTGTTGTTAATAGTAATAATTGGCATTATTTTGATTTGAAGTTACGTCCCTTTTGTGTGGATTTGTATAATTATGGAAAAGAAACAAAAGATAGATAGTGTGTGCAGAACATTTAAGGAGCAATGGGGATATCAATTTTTCGTGATGAGTCAAGTAATAAGGCAGTGTGTATAATTTGCAATGAAACAAAATCAGTCCTCAAAGAATACAATATGAAACGTCATTATGAGACTAAATATTCTCAGAATTACTCCAAATTTACAGGAAACCTACGGTTAAAAAAATATGAATCTTTGAAACGCGGGTTGAAATCTCAACGATTGTTGTTTAAGAAAGTAAATGCTGAACAAGAAGCAGCAACTCGTACTCGTTTCCGCATGGCTCATTCAATAGCGAAACATGAGAAACCATTTACTGACGGCGAATTTATTAAGGATTGCATGATTGCAGCAGCAGCTTCTGCCTGATTTATGCACTCATATTAAGTCCTTTCGACAAAAAATTGTTTTGTTTCAAGCTCAATTGAACAAAAAATGTTTCACGCATTTTAATACATGCCAAACATTGAGGCAGCAAACTGAGACTCCATTTCCGGTAGATTTTGCAATTGAAGCTTTGGGGGCTTTAAAAATAAATTCTGAGTCTCGTTTATCAGATTTGGATGCAATTGCACGATATCAAGATTTTTCAAAATCCTTTTAACACCGATAAAGAAACCCTTGCCCCAGAACTTCAAATGGAAATGATTGATTTACATTGTAGCGATATTTTTAAAGAAAAATATTTAAAATCATCATTGCTGGAATTTTATGAGTCTTTCACTCACACAGTTTCATCAGGTGCATACATTTTCTCGCTTTCGGCACTACTTATCTGTGTGAAAAAACATTCTCCAAAATAAAATATACAAAAAATATTTACAGATCCAAATTAACAGATGAACAATTGAAGTCGCTGCTGATAATTTCCACTAGTAAACTTGATCCACAACTGCAAACAATTGTCCATGGAAAGTTACAGCTACATAAATCTCATTAATCATAATTATAATGTTCAATTTCATTATGTGAATTACCTATGTATGTCACTTATTGTAAGTTTTTAGAATAAATCTCATATCATTAAGTACAGTTAAAATGTTCAATTTCATTATGTACATCAGTTATTGTGTTTCTTAATTGGTCGTTAAATAAAAACATCTTATTATTATTTTGTACGATTTACTTACATTGTAAATTTTACAATGTAATCAAAACAAACCATCACGGACCGGATACCGGGCACGATTGGCGGTGCTCGCGGGCCGTAGTTTGGAGACCGCTGCCTTACAGTATAGATCTTTTAATGCTACAACTATAAATTTAGAATCAGACACATTAGATTTAACAAAATTAGGTTAGGTTAGGTTAGCAAATGTTTACATTATCTAATTAGAACATAAATAAGAACATGGTTTGGGACCCATATTCTTGACCAGTGCCCAAAATTCTCACTTTTAGAGCTTTTATATGGTGTTAACCATTCTTATCCCATTAATTTACAATATTACATAAGGTGTAAATCTCACATTGGTTTTCATTACAATTTGTTACATGTGCTATGTTAAACTGCTTGTGTCTGTAAAACTCCATACACTGTTCCGCAAACGTTTTTAATTTTTATAATTTCTTGTATTATAATATGTAATATATAATTTTTAAGTCCATATATAGTATTCCAATAGTTACTTACACCTTGATGTGTCTCCTGTATGAGGCTTCAAACTACACTTCACATTTCTGAGCAGTTGCATTAGTGCAAACACAGCACTTGGACAGTTCTTCCTTAGTGTACGGCCCCACAAACAGCAAGTAAAGTGATGTAAATGAGTTCGTCGGCTATAACGTCAATGGCCTGATAAAAAGTTCTTGAGTTACGCACTTTTTAAAAGCTAGATGCACAAGAATTTGTTCACGCCTGAAGACAAATTAGTTTGATTTTTGCAGCTATACGCTTTCGTTTGTGCTACTAGATTCGGTACTTATAGTTATTATTTAATTGTGTCATTTAATAAGAAGTTTATATCTTGTGTTTATAAATGCAATGTCGGTGTTTAATTTTATTTATATTAAATTAAAGATTTCGATAGTCGTCCAACAGTATTCATAAAATTTATCAGGATGTTGCCATAATTGATAAAACAGTGGACGATATTCGCCATTTGTTGATCTTTCTTGGATCAACTGATACATCTACAGAAATTCATCGCCTTCATCTGATCTAAGGTTTATATTTTCTATATGCAACATCCTTCTTACAACTTTACTCTTCGCCATCTTAAACAGAAACTGCAGACCAGAGAAAGTCAAATGACACACTGCAAATGCCTGTTTTTATCGGATACAAATCGCGTCAAAAGCTTAAACATTAAAAGTCGCTTCAAAAATCTGAATCTGAAACTTCCATAGAGTTGTATGCACTATATGTATTTACTTTAAGCATTCTTCGTCAGTGTGGCTTTTCAGATGGATCTGTAAATCTTGCTTCTGTCGACTTGCATAACTGCATACACTGCATCTGAGAATGGTTTCTCCTCAGAATGGGTTTTCATATGCTTTTGAAAATTGTACTTCAGCACACATGCATAGCTGCATTTATTACATTTGAATGGTTTTTCTCTGGCATGGTGTTTCATATGGACTTGTAAGCTACTTTTTCGTGCACTTGCAAAACCACAAATACAACACTCGTAAGGTTTTTCCGCAGTGTGGGTTTTCACGTGCCTTTGTAAACACTGTTTCCACACATTTGTATAAGGACATAAATTGCACGTGAGTGATTTTTCCTTAGAGTGGGTTAACATATGCACTTCAAGGTGCCGCTTCCGTGCACTTGTGTAATTGTTGTAATTTTCCTTTAAAGTGGTTTTTCACAGTGGCGGGTTGTACTAAAGGGCACAAGGGCACGTGCCCACCCAACCACCAAGATAAACACAGAAAGAAATTCGCATGTAATTCAGTGCATTATTTTAATTTCATTATTTTAACGATGGTATCAAATTTTCCTTTCGCACCAAAGGCGCGGTTGACACGCTCAAAACTATGTTCCGGGGAACGCTCTGATTTGTACCTATTTAGAGAATGATTCGGTTATCTTCGCTATACGCGATATACCAGGCGAATGGGGCACCGAGCAGATTGTTCCCCATTTAAAGTCAACGTTTGAATTTCGACCGCAGTGTTTTGTGTTTTCGCGCAATCGCGCTTTTGAATTCAAAGACGAAAGTGACGTTTTTTCAATGATGGAAGTTAATTGTGTGCAAAAAGATCGACTGAACGCATTGGCGGTCCTATCAATAGAAAAGAAGTTCGTCCAGTCTATCCCGGATTTTGACAACAAAGTCATAGACGTCTTT
>JABXWE010102183.1:0-33550 GCA_014611495.1 Limonius californicus
GTGCAGACCGTTTGTTGAAATAATGTGTTTTGCAGATATACTAACTTTTTCCTTACCACTTATGATATCTACTGTATTTTTACTAGTTCCACCACATAATTCTTTTGAACTACCAATAGCTACAACTCTTACTTTGTCTTCATATTTTTCACGTGTCCAGAGTAGGCTGATTGTAGGTCCTTGTGGAAGGCCGAGAAGCCAGCAGCTTGCGGGAATCGAACTCACCTTTATTATGCCTCCCTTCTATTTATAAAGCTTGTAAAATTCATGCACACACAAATACAGAGTGCACCATAATAAAAGAGATAGTAAATTTTAACACAGATATATTTAACTATTAGAAATGGCACAATACAAAAAAAAGGACAGCAAATAATATCATAGTTTAATAATACAAACTGTTGGTTTGAACGTTCAGGGAAGAACTGCCGCGCTTGGCGGCACTATTATTTACATTCTTCAAACAACTTACGTGGCCAGAGGCGTCGGAGTTTTACAAGCATTAAACACAATATAAAAGAAATTACTCTTACAATTTACAGTGCAAACAAAGACAATTGGCGACTTGAAGATAGCTTCTTGTTGCATAAACAAAGTTCAATTACGTTGAATTTTGCAAGTTACCACGTAAAAGGTTTATTTTCACCACACAAAAAAAAATAGTTTTTTACCTTAGCTTCCGATGAATGGGATAGAGAGAGATAGGCACAATTTCGTTCACAAGATGCGGGAAAATCCGCAGGCACGCCCCTGAAGACTGTATGGAATGGAGTCAACATCAAGGGCCAAAACTTCGTTGCGTTTGTCTCACCGACGATACTACCAGAGGGACAGGAACTGGGCTATTTTACAATAAATTGCGTTTCCAGGGATAAAATCCAACGTGTTTCTAAATCCGACACTTGTCGATAGTTCTGTTTTCACCCCACGGTAAAACAGCGAAACGAAAATCACACATGATGGACACTCATCGAAAACCCAAGCCCCTGCAGCACTCTACTTATTTACGGCCCCCGTAGATGGAATTTGAGAGGTCCGGAGTCAACCAAGATGGAGGACTGACTGAAGACCCAAATGCAGCGCGAACATGCGTCGGTCAAAAATATTACACCACATTGAGAAATATGATGAAATTATTCTGGAAGGAATAACACGTGCGACTTCTGGGAGTAAACATTTCCGAGAATTGTTTCTAAACGGCAAACCTAGCCTACAAAGAGCAACTTCAAGGCTTTATGGAATCGGCCCCTCATAACTCAATTTTAAAAGTAAAATAACGAAAACTGTAATCGACATAAGAAGATGGTAATTAAAATAGAAATTTAATTGCTATGAAGCGGCAATTAGAGTATGACTCTAATCTAGACAGAGTGGCACAATTTAAATGAACATAACAACTTGTCTTGTTCTGGACATAATTAACGAGTTGTTTGTATAGCCATAACTTGGTACAGTATATAGACTGCTATTATTCCTAGCTGTCTTAATTTTCCTTGGTATTCATTCTAACGCTATACTGCAGAAGGTTGTCGACAGCGGGTCCCCTAGTAGTGATACTTTGGTCATCTTGTTTCTTCCAATTGCATTCCGATCAAGTCTGCTATTTAATTGGTAGATCTAGATCCTTCATAGTTTTATTATTATCATAAGGTTGTTTGTAATGTATAAAGAGCATATGTCTTGTTTATTTTTTCTGCTTGGTTTTGAACGTATCTTAATACCATTAGTTCTCTCGGAAGCCGCACCAGTATTCTCATATCTTCTTTTCTTCTATTTGTAACTGTAACCAAAGTTTTACGTATACCATTACCATTGGTCGATAGTTATCCCAATCACCGTTCTTCTTTTTCATATGTAATGTTCCTACCGTCTACTTAATACGTCTTCCCTTTTACCAATTATACTTTGGAATGCTAATGGCAAGCTTCAAAGATCACAGTACAAAGAGCAGGTAAGTACTGTAAGTATTACTGGTATAGAGAGAGTGATTATTTTTAGGCGGGTACAAAGTCCAGACTGCGGTACGAAGTAAGTTGAACGCAGCTCTCTGTAATCTCTAGACCCCCTGCTGTTTGCTCCAGTGACACCAAATATATTTTAATAGGTATATCAGTAGGTACCTAATATGCTGGTGGTCAAATCATAACATGCTGGTTAAATTGCTATGACAAGAGCAGCTTTCTGTCAATCACGTCTAGCTGCTTCGTTCACGCTCTTACACGACCAACCCAACCGCTGTCGCAATGACGCGAACAAAACATTTAAATACACGTTCCTATTGCACATGTTGGAGATTATACCAAAAATAAAGAAAACCATAAACAGGGTATGATCCACCAAACCGAGAAGAGAAGCACCACTACATGGTTTGCGGACACGGTTGTCAATGATGTTCGTATGACAATCGGGATCGGCGACTTAGCGTGCCCTTCAAAGCACGACCAGTCTCACTATATTGGTCCACCCATCCAAGTACCGAGGAATGTGCTACACAACGAATACCAACTGACCGGCGTCCACAGTGTTCCACTATACAACCGACATGCAAGCATTTAAACAGAAACTTAACCCCGAAATGATGCTACTGGTAAACTTCAAAGAAAACATTATATTTTCAGTTGAATTACCTGTCAAAAACTATTATTTCTAATTGGCATAATGTCTAAAATATTGATAATAAATTTTTAAGTGCAGTTATAACAAATTGTAAAATTATATATATTAGTATGATGTTGAAACACCCACTTAGTTATTATATGTAATTGCTACTGCGGTATTTTTTAATTTCTCAAGATATACATTTTTATGGAATTCTTGAGAGAAATTAAAAAATACCGCAGTAGCAATTACATATAATAACTAAGTGGGTGTTTCAACATCATACTAATATATATAATTTTACAATTTGTTATAACTGCACTTAAAAATTTATTATCAATATTTTAGACATTATGCCAATTAGAAATAATAGTTTTTGACAGGTAATTCAACTGAAAATATAATGTTTTCTTTGAAGTTTACCAGTAGCATCATTTCGGGGTTAAGTTTCTGTTTAAATGCTTGCATGTCGGTTATATAGTGGAACACTGTGGACGCCGGTCAGTTGGTATTCGTTGTGTAGCACATTCCTCGGTACTTGGATGGGTGGACCAATATAGTGAGACTGGTCGTGCTTTGAAGGGCACGCTAAGTCGCCGATCCCGATTGTCATACGAACATCATTGACAACCGTGTCCGCAAACCATGTAGTGGTGCTTCTCTTCTCGGTTTGGTGGATCATACCCTGTTTATGGTTTTCTTTATTTTTGGTATAATCTCCAACATGTGCAATAGGAACGTGTATTTAAATGTTTTGTTCGCGTCATTGCGACAGCGGTTGGGTTGGTCGTGTAAGAGCGTGAACGAAGCAGCTAGACGTGATTGACAGAAAGCTGCTCTTGTCATAGCAATTTAACCAGCATGTTATGATTTGACCACCAGCATATTAGGTACCTACTGATATACCTATTAAAATATATTTGGTGTCACTGGAGCAAACAGCAGGGGGTCTAGAGATTACAGAGAGCTGCGTTCAACTTACTTCGTACCGCAGTCTGGACTTTGTACCCGCCTAAAAATAATCACTCTCTCTATACCAGTAATACTTACAGTACTTACCTGCTCTTTGTACTGTGATCTTTGAAGCTTGCCATTAGCATTCCAAAGTATAATTGGTAAAAGGGAAGACGTATTAAGTAGACGGTAGGAACATTACATATGAAAAAGAAGAACGGTGATTGGGATAACTATCGACCAATGGTAATGGTATACGTAAAACTTTGGTTACAGTTACAAATAGAAGAAAAGAAGATATGAGAATACCGGTGCGGCTTCCGAGAGAACTAATGGTATTAAGATACGTTCAAAACCAAGCAGAAAAAATAAACAAGACATATGCTCTTTATACATTACAAACAACCTTATGATAATAATAAAACTATGAAGGATCTAGATCTATCAATTAAATAGCAGACTTGATCGGAATGCAATTGGAAGAAACAAGATGACCAAAGTATCACTACTAGGGGACCCGCTGTCGACAACCTTCTGCAGTATAGCGTTAGAATGAATACCAAGGAAAATTAAGACAGCTAGGAATAATAGCAGTCTATATACTGTACCAAGTTATGGCTATACAAACAACTCGTTAATTATGTCCAGAACAAGACAAGTTGTTATGTTCATTTAAATTGTGCCACTCTGTCTAGATTAGAGTCATACTCTAATTGCCGCTTCATAGCAATTAAATTTCTATTTTAATTACCATCTTCTTATGTCGATTACAGTTTTCGTTATTTTACTTTTAAAATTGAGTTATGAGGGGCCGATTCCATAAAGCCTTGAAGTTGCTCTTTGTAGGCTAGGTTTGCCGTTTAGAAACAATTCTCGGAAATGTTTACTCCCAGAAGTCGCACGTGTTATTCCTTCCAGAATAATTTCATCATATTTCTCAATGTGGTGTAATATTTTTGACCGACGCATGTTCGCGCTGCATTTGGGTCTTCAGTCAGTCCTCCATCTTGGTTGACTCCGGACCTCTCAAATTCCATCTACGGGGGCCGTAAATAAGTAGAGTGCTGCAGGGGCGGCTTGGGTTTTCGATGAGTGTCCATCATGTGTGATTTTCGTTTCGCTGTTTTACCGTGGGGTGAAAACAGAACTATCGACAAGTGTCGGATTTAGAAACACGCTGGATTTTATCCCTGGAAACGCAATTTATTGTAAAATAGCCCAGTTCCTGTCCCTCTGGTAGTATCGTCGGTGAGACAAACGCAACGAAGTTTTGGCCCTTGATGTTGACTCCATTCCATACAGTCTTCAGGGGCGTGCCTGCGGATTTTCCCGCATCTTGTGAACGAAATTGTGCCTATCTCTCTCTATCCCATTCATCGGAAGCTAAGGTAAAAAACTATTTTTTTTTGTGTGGTGAAAATAAACCTTTTACGTGGTAACTTGCAAAATTCAACGTAATTGAACTTTGTTTATGCAACAAGAAGCTATCTTCAGTCGCCAATTGTCTTTGTTTGCACTGCTAATTGTAAAGAGTAATTTCTTTTATATTGTGTTATGCTTGTAAACTCCGACGCCTCTGGCCACGTAGTTGTTTGAAGAATGTAAATATAGTGCGCCAGCAGCGGCGAGTTCTTCCCCTGAACGTTCAAATCAACAGTTTGTATTATTAAACTACGAGATCATCATTTGCTGTCCTTTCTTTTGTATTGTGCCATTTCTAATACTTTGATTATATGTGTTTGAAAACGTATTGCCTCTTATTATTGAATAATTTATATTTGTGTGTGCATGAATTTTGCAAGCTTTAATAACAGGAGGGAGGCACAATAAAGGTAAATTCGATTCCCGTAAGCTGTCGGCTTCTGAGCCTTCCACGAGGACCTACAATCAGCCTACTCTGGACACGTGAAAAATATGAAGACAAAGTAAGAGTTGTAGCTATTGGTAGTTCAAAAGAATTATGTGGTGGAACTAGTAAAAATACAGTAGATATCATAAGTGGTAAGGAAAAAGTTAGTATATCTGCAAAACACATTATTTCAACAAACGGTCTGCACATTTCAAGCTCTAAATCTGTTGGTCGACGGTTACCAGGAGGACGCCAAAACACAACCAGGAAGATTTCCTCCCGTAAGCGATTCCCGCGAACGGGGGGGTTCGCGGGAATTACTTACTCCTCTGAGCTAAGCTGCAGGCCTTTTTCCACCTATCCAGTTGCGGGTCGACAAAAAAGCTCGTTTGACTTATAACAAAGAATCAAAAAGATGGAAAGTAGTTCTTCATACTGCGTTAAATATTTAATTACTTACATTTATAAACATTTATCGTCACCGACAGTCTTTCCGTCCCACCGCTGGGCACTGACCTCTTTTTTTCTCATTCATTCATACTATCGTTCCCCCCGGAACCGCTTTCGCATTATTTGTGTGCGGGGGGTGGGGGTGCGGGCGTCCGTTACACACTAAACATTCATGCAACATGCAACCTAAACTTAACTAAACGAAATGCGCTAGTCCCAATCGGGATTCGAACACCCCAGCCGTTCGGCCACATTTAGCTGTGACTTTGAGTGGCAACGCGTATCCGCACTACTCCACCGTGGCCCCGGGCACTGACCTCTGCTTCGCTACGTGCTTCTCCGCAGCGTTAAGGTAGAAGTGCGGTGGTAACTCAGTTGGTAGAACGTTCGCTTTCTAAGTGGACGTCGATTATGGATTGGGTTCGATTCCTCAGCAATACCACGCAGCGTACTGCAATCCATCACACACAATTTCTCAATCCGGTTGGCAACCATGGGATCTTAATACCAAAAACGTTTACGTTAGGCTGTATGTCGCTTGTATTTCTTATATAAATGAATTGCAGATAAACTTCCGTGTTCTCTATCTATGATAATAATCAGTACCGTTAACATTATATGTTTCATTTTACTATACAGGCTAATAATTAGTGGGTCAATAGAAGTGTAGTGGCAGCTCAGTTGGCAGAGTGTTCGCTTTGTAGGTAAACGTCGATTATGGCTTGAGTTCGATTCCTCAGCAATATCACGCAGCGTCCACCACACACAATTTGCCGATCCGGTAGGCAACCATGGGATCTTAATACCAAAATGTTTCTGTTGAATTTCTGTAGTTTGGATTGGACGTTAAGCTGGATGTCCCTTGTGTTTTTGATATACATGAATTGCAGACAAACTTCCGTGTTCTCTCTCTCGATGATAATCAATGCCGTCAACATTAGATGTTTTATTTTATTATACAGGCTAGTAATCAGTAGGGTCATGTGAATTTTTTTGGGTTTGTTAAATATTGTAAAGTATGCAAGCTCAGAAGTAGAAGTGTAGTAATAGCTCAGTCGGCAGACCGTTTGCTTTCTAGGTGAACTTCGATTATGGAATGGGTTCAATTCCTCAACAGTACCATGCAGCGTATAAGAATCTTGTGTTGCAAACCTTTCTTCTTTGTCGATACCTCTTTTACCCAGAAGTCGCGGTTTTTACAAAATGCCTTCCATCCTTTCCTGTTTTTTGTTTTCAATAAGGCCAGGTTCCAGTCTAATCCTCTGTTGCTTAGGATTTCTTTCATAGCTGCAGTCCTTGTGTTTCTCGGTCTTCCGCCGATATACTGTTATGTGTAAATCTCACAGTGGCATTCCGGCAATTTGATGTGTGTGTTTGATTGCCTACAGTTCCTTATGCCGCCGAACTTCGTTCAAACGTTTTGAGTTCCTGTAGTTTAGGGAATTTTGGGGAGTTCTTTTGGAAGTGGTAGATGGTTCGAATTTCCTAAATTTGATCTCAGACGAGGCTTCCTCTTGAGTTCTTGGCCGTGCAGTTTGTGCGTGGCTGGTGAAAGTGTAGGAGTTGATTTAAGATTTTGATTTGTTCATGCTACGTGGATTATCTAAGTCATCTCCATCTAAAGAAGAATTTACTCAGTTGTCTGCGAGTTATTTTGGTGTTTTGCTAAATTCTCTTTGGGTCTAGCCCAAATTAATTAAACACTATACCAAAAACTGATACGTTACCCACTGTATGTTGTGTGGAGTCTCGTGGGGCCGTTTTCCGAGCAACCAGCCGATCCATACTGAAATTGGTATCTCGAAAAACACGGTTTTTGAAGGATTCAACAGCTTCTTGAGGTGATGAAAATCGCTTTCCACGCATTTTTTGTTTGACATTCGCGAACACAAAGAAGTCGTTAGGTGATGAGCAATGAGATATTAATTCGATGTTTTTCTCCTTCAAATAATCAGTTGTTTGAGGTGTTGTGTGAGAGCTGGCATTGTCATGATGAAGAATGATGCGACATTTTAGGTTGTTTTTCCTCATTTCGTCGATGACTTCTGGCAAACAAATTGTTGTATAACATTCAGCGTTAACTGTTCTTTGATCTCCTAAAGGAATGGTTGCGACATGTCCACTACAACCGAAGAAACAAGCGATTATTTTCTTGGAAGTGCTTTGTGAACGAACAACTTTTGTGGGATTCGGTTCATCTTAGAACACCCAAACAGTGGATTGTTGCTTAGTTTCCGGTTCATACGAATATATCCAAGTTTCCTCACTTGATAGGATATTGTATACGGATTCTGCACTTCCTCGGTCGAATTTTTTGAGCATTTCCTTACACCGTTTAACATGAGCCTTTTTTGAGCTTCGGTCAAATTATGCGGAATCCATCGGGAACAGATCTTTTTCACAGCTAAATGTTCATACAAAATCGAATGTACTGCAGTCTTCGATATGCCGAAGGATACCTCTCGCTCACTGTAAGTCACATGTTGATCGTCTTCAATCATGTTGCGCACAGCATCGATGTTTTTTGGTATAACAACCGACCTTCACGAAATTCATCACTGACGGAAGCACGACCACGACGAAATTCTGCAAACCAACTGTAAACAGTCTTTTCTGATGGTGCTTCATTACCAAAAGTCTTATGCTAAAAATAACAACAGCAATTTTGATTGAACGCTATTTAATAACTGAGCGTACAAATTATGAAATAATTTGAAAGTTGTGAGGTTTTGAGGTTACTTTAATTTTATTCCTGAAAACATGCTCTTACTCTTTGCAGCTCTCCGATCTAGAATTTCGATTTTCCTAAAGGTTTCGAAAATGTTGTTACTGTAAAGTATCAGTTTAGATTTATTGGAGTATCTAACCCAAGTAAATATTCACCATGTTACGTTTATGCAACCTGCAGTCTTTGTGTTCAGACACACCGTTGAGCTAAAAAAACTATGTTTTAAAGTAACAGTTACGATTGGCGGTGCCGTTGTTTGAGACAATCTTTATTACTTACTGTGCTAGGTTTGCGAAGATCAAAATGAAAGTAAATGCCTTCAAGTTGTACATTTCTTAGAATACGTGACAGAAATTTTGAAAATTACCACTTCACCAATTACTATAATTATTAAAAGTGGTTTCTTCAACATCATACTAAAATTTGTAGTTTTACAATTTGAGCACTTAAAAATTTATTATCAATATTTTAGTTATGTTGCCAATTAGAAATGTGTACAATGTATTCTTTGAAGCTTATAATTAGCATCCCAAAAGGTTTTGTGGTGACGTTTGAATGTGGGTTGCATAGCGAAGCACTGCGGACAATCGGTATTGGTTGTGTGGAACAGTCTTCGCTGGTCAGCATGAGTGGATTGATATAGTGGTATATGCAACCAGTCGTGCTTCGGAGAGCACGTAAAGCCGTCGGTCCCGGTTGTCATACGAACAGTTTTGACAACCATAAACTATGTGTGCCACTACATCTCTCTCTACATTCCTCCACTGTTTGGTGGATTAGGCTAGCTCCTGCCTGTAACATGTGCAAAGAGAACTCATTGCAGGCAATTAACAGGTCGTCTATCTAAGACATAGAAAGAAGAAAAGTGAAGAGCAAAACACAATGTACACAATGGAAGATGTAAAAGTGCCAGAGGAGCAGAAATAAATTCGGAGTATTTTATGGTACGGACATAAATAAATCGAGAAACACCGGGGAAAAGACAATAGTGGAAAACAGCAAACTGGGTGGAACATAGGCGATAGATCCGAGCTATAAGGTGGATGCTCTAAAACCATTTATTTCTTTCGTTGAAGATTTACTTTTACCACATTAGCAACATGAAGACATAGCAAAATGATCCCAAGCGTTAGTTTTCCTGGACGTTTCCGTCTTATTGCTTGATGAAGCTTGTTCAGTTTCATTGTGCAGATTTGCATCTACCCCAGGTTCCTTAAACGCTATCAACAAGGGTTCTTGATGGTAAAAAAAATGTTAACAAAATCACTTTGCCTGCAGAAGGTTGTGCTTTAAACTTCTTCGGTGGTGGTGAACTTGACTGTTTCCACTGTATCGACGATAATTTACTGGATGGCTCGTAGTAATGGCACCAAGTTTCGTCACTAGCAACTGTTGACAGAAGAAAGTCTTCCCCATTTTGCCAATAGTCTGTGAAGTATTGCAGAGATAAACCCATTCGCAAGCATTTATGTTCATTACAGAAGAGATGAGGAATCCACTGCGAACAAACTTAGCTGTAACAGAGGTTACGAGAAATACTATGGACAGATCCTACACGCGCACCAAGAATTTCAGAAATTTATCTAATTGAAATTTGACGGGTTTCTCCTTCCACACATACCATATTGATTTCTGTCAGTGCAGTACACCGTGCAGCTGGTCGCGGCTCATCCATAGTCTCTTCTTTCCATTCTTAAATTTTCGATATCATTCCTTCACAGTTGGGTACGCAATACATGCATTTGCATACGCTGATTGCATTCGCTTATGAATCTGCAATGGCTGCACACCCTCAAAATCAAAGTTTTAAAAGCCAGAATCAAATTCAAACGCCAGAAACTTATTAATGTGCTGCTTACAAACACTATTAACATTAACAAACGTCATTTGAATTATTGTATTTGTTTTCAAGACTAAGTTGATGAAAGATGGGTTTCAGTTGAACAAGCCTCGTAGAAGAAATCCATAGCAATCAAGACGTAAAAACTTTCTACATAAAAATAGGTATAATAAGAACAGGTAATTAGCCTAAAATGCGTTCATGTCGAGACAAAAACGAAGGTATAATAGTAAAAAGGAAGGCGTATTAAATAGAAGGAAAGAAGATTATCAAGAAATTATGGAAGCATTAGAAGGACATGATAATAAGATAATTTGGGAAGACAAAGAAGAACAAGGAGAACCAAAATTACTATTACCCGAATATCCTAATACAAGCTTTCGAAAATTGAAAGAGAGAGAGAGAGAGTCCAGGATGTGACTAAATACAAAGTAAATTTATAAAGTTTGGAGACCAACCACCAACAGATAGATAAGCTGATTTGTGATTGTGCAGGAAAAGAAACCTGCCAAAAAAATTGAGAAAAACGATGGTCAACCCTACATATAATAAAGGAGAACTTCCAATTGGTGTGTATAAAATTATGGCTATATTTGTAAATAGTAGACTAGGAAAAATAGAACCATGAGAGCATTAGAAACCTAAGTCAGAGACATCCTTAGGACTTTAAAGTCTTGTCTTAGATTAATCTGTAATTATAAAAATGTAAACATTATAAATATTTTTAACTGTCATGCATTAATAATTGGCCGTTTACGTTTCAAATTTTATTAGATTATTTATGTATTTCATTATTTAATAGAAAATTAAAATTAACACTTTATTTTGCCAGTGTTTGTCTATAAGTTTAGTTAGCTATATTCAAGGTTACAAGGGTGTACCCATCAAGAGGTGGGGTGTGGGGAGCTGCCCCCCTAGAAGAACATTCGCAAACCGAATTCGCATCCCGCCCCGCCACACAGACAGACGTATCAATTCAGTGTCAGTTTGAAGAAATCCAGAACGTGTAATGAATATTGACTAGTAGGAAGTGAACCTAGAGCCATCTCTCGTGAAATCTCAGAACTATTTCGCCGTTCAGCGCTATTCCCCTTGTACCCGAAGACGCCAGATGGCTCTGGATTCTGAAAACTTCCAATAGCGTTGTACCTAACCAATGTTGCCATTGCTACGGCAAGTGGCAAGTTTTACGGCAAATGGACAAAAATATTAAAAAATCTACGGCCTGCGGCAGCCTTTCCATTACCGTAGCGGAATCTACGGTAATTAGCCATGGATTTTCACGTGCTACCAGCCAAAGCCCAAAACTACTAAAAAAACATGAACATAGATAATGCGCGCATATATTCGAACGTTACCTGCCTGACCTGACCTGATTATAACGTGCATTAGTATGTTTAGTAATTAATAAAAACAGTTTTTAAACAGTTCTGAGATTTAGTTTGTAAGAATTCGTGCTTCACCCCCCCTCTCCTCAAAACTAATATGCGTTGCCCCCCCCCCCCAAAGTGTTCTGTGATCCCTGTGGTCGAAGGAGTGAGGTTATGGAGTTATCATCATCATCCTCAGTCAGTCTTCCCGTGTCCACTGCTGGATATAGACCTCCCTCATATTATTCCATTCTGTTATGTTTTGTGCGGCCTTCACCCAATTTCCTTCTAATCGTTTCAAATCATCCGTCCATCTTGTAGGCGGTCGTCCTCTGCTTCTTGTTGATTCTCTAGGCCTCTACTCTACTATCCTCTTTGTCCATCTGTTATCCTTTGTTCTCGCCACATGTCCCGCCTAGTTCCATTTTAATCTAGCTATTTTTGTGACTATATCTTGGATTTTAGTTCTTTGTCGTATCCAGCCGTTTGTTTTTAGGTCTTTGATTGTTATACCAAGAATTGCTCTTTCCATAGCTCTTTTTGTTACCCTTAGTTTGTTTGCGGTTTTCTTTGTCAGGGTTAAAGTTTCGGCTGCTTAAGTCATCACAGGCACCACACATTGTTCGTATACTTCCGCTTTATTGCCAAAAGTTGCCCAGCCTAACTCTATACGCCTTTGAATTTTGCACGTTTGACTATCCCTTTCAATCCTTATTTCGTGTCCCAGGTACTTGTATCTTTCTACATTTTCGACCTCTTTATGTCAACTTTCAGATTCTCGCTTAGTGCGAGATTTGTCAAATTTTTAGTTTTTGTCATATTCATTTTGAGGCCTATTTTCCTGGATGCATCTTTTAATCGTTTCAGCATGACTTTAGTCTCTTCTAAGTTATCGCTGATCAGTACAATATCGTCGGCAAAACGAAGGTGATTTAGTTTTTCTCCCTCTATAAATGTAAGGACTAAAGGTTTATTGTATTCTATAATTTTTTAAGTGTTTTTATAACCTGCAGATGGTCATTTGTCCCAAACCCTTTCCTGAATCCTGCCTGTTCTCGTGGCTGATCGAAGTCTAATTTCTTTGTCAGTCTTTTTGGTAATAACTTTAGTAAAAAGCTTGTATAAGTGGCCTAACTGCTTATAGGTCTATAATCTTCAAGACATGTTATATTACCCTTTTTGTGTATTAATATCATTTCCGCATGATTCCATTTCTTTGGTATGGTACCAGTTTCTAAACATTTGTTGAAAAGCGTCTGTACTGCACAGAGCATACTATTTCCTCCTAGTTTTATAGCCTCTACTACTAGCCCGTCTTCTCCTGGCGTTTTGTTATTTCTCATTTCTAATAGGGCATGTTTCAATTCGTCCAGTGTTTTGTTTGGTATGTCTTCTGAACCGTGATTAAAAGCTACACATATTTACATATTCGTATTCACTTTACCTTAAAAATTCACATATTTCTTTTTTGTAATAAATTCACATATTTATGTATCCGTTTTTTCTTTACTATGAAAATTACAGATATTTACATATTAGTTTTCTGTATACTGTTAAACAATTCACGTACATATTAAAATATTAGTTTTGTTAATATAAAAACTACACATATTTAAATACTCATTTACTCTACTATAAGACACTTTACATATTTAAATATTCGTTTTTCATTTGCTTTCAAAGTACACATATTTACATATTCGTATTCACTTTATTTTAAAAATTCACATATTTCTTTCATGTAATAAATTCACATATTTATATATTCGTCTTTGCTTTACTATAAAAACTGTAGATATTTACATATTTCTGTTAACTGTAATACAATTCACATATTTACATAATCGTATTTACTTTACTTTAAAAATTCACATATTAAAAAGACTCTGAAGATGCAAGCTGCAATGTCTTGTGAAACGTTAGTTTGTTGAGATACACAAACAGTAACCCGGAATCCTGCCTTTGCTGAGTGTGACCTCCAATCGACGACGCGGTCCAAGCCGAAAATTAATCATAGTACAGAATAATACTTTGCAAGAAGTGATTGTAATACAAAAGTATCGCGTGCATTCTCTCTTGTATTTCAAACTTGCTACTACTAGAACTCCTAAAAGGATTATAAAATAATGTTAATGTAGCTTTGAATGAAAACCACCCCTGGTAGGCACATATTATTAACCCTTTTTATATTGGCAATCAGAACATGTACAATATAACACACTTAGTTCTATGAGCGGATTTGATGTTCTTTGTTGTGTAGGGATTAGGTCCATTGGCATTACCCCACCGAATAAATGACACGAGAAAATGCAATGGTGTTTATATAGAGTATTATACGCTGTAGAAGTAAAGAATAGCTGTGGTTTTAGGATAATAGGTTCATCTCGTTCTTACCGATAATTTCAAAGCTATTTGAAAAACTATTATTTAGAAGGTTCAAATTAATAATAGAAAGAAAAGAACTGATACCAACATAACAGTTTGGATTCCGAAATCAACATCAATCAACTGTAGAGCAAGTTCACAGGATAATAAATACCATAGAGAAAAGTCTTGAAGAGAAAAATGTCTGCGGAAATCTTCTTAGATGTTGTCTAGGCTGTCGGTAAAGTATACATTAAGGACTTTATCAAAAACTAGAAAACAATCTGCTTAAACAATGTGCTGAACTTTTCAAGCCTTACATCCCAAACAGACTATTCAGGATCAAGCAAGATGAGGAATACTCCGACTTGTACGAAATTAAGGCAGGGGTACCACAGGGCAGTGTATTGGGCCAATACTATACCTATTGTACAACAACGACATTCCCCCAATCAATCAGACAACAATAGCTACGTTTGCAGACGATACTGCAGTACTAGCGGTAGGCGAAGGATTTGAAGGATCAATTGGATAAATGGACAAAACAATGGAAAGTAAAACTAAACAAAAGTAAGTCAGTGCATATCAACTGCATGAACATGTTCCACTCCGGAAATAAAACTACCAAACCTCTTACTGTACAAGTAACATTATAGCATAGCGTCAATATAGTATCAAAAATATAAGGACGCAATAACTCAATTAACAGTTAAAATGGGTGAACACTAAAGCAAGGGCTGCTATAATTGCACCATCGCAACTTTAAGAGGATCCGTGTTGAGACATTTCTGATCTAACATAGCTAGTATTATCAACACCCCGATTGTGGACATCCTCAGGTCCGTCCAGAGGCTTAGATAGCTTAAATGATGCCTAGCATGGAGGGGTAACTTTAGGGGGTAGTACAATGGGTTTGTGACCTAAGTGTGCGTGAATTTTTTTACCCTCCTCTTTTAATCCAGAATCCAATAAAATTTACCTGAAAAATAAACAGTAAATAGTATACTCTACGTTAACGTTATGATGAGATTATTTCTAAAGTGCGACCGCATTCGATAAAAGGGTGGTTAGTTCCTATTTCATAATAATGCACCCGCCCATTCTGCACTAATTGTGAAACCATTTCTCATGAAACACGGCGTAATTAAAATCGATCACTCTCCCTAGGAGCTAGGAGCAGATTTGTTTGTATTTCCTAAACTGAAGACTGTTCTCAAAAGGAAAAGAGTTCAATATAAAAATTGTTAAAAATGTAAGCAGCGATTTGAAGGTAGTTTCTTCCGACGCTCTTGCCGACTGTTTCCATAAACTTTCAGGACGTTGCAATAATAAGAGTGTAAAAGTAAATAGAGATTACTTTGAATAAATAATAATATTCTTTGTGTTACTTAAACTGTATTTCTCTTTATTGTAACAATCCGGGACAAACCTTGTAAGTCGATAACAATATATTTTCAAGATATTTGGTAACTACCTGCTAGGAAACGGTACATTAAAATTCAAAATATAAATTTATTTAAACTTAACAATTTGAGCGCAAAGGAAAAATCTAGTAAATAAGAGATATAAACTGATATATCTATACAATATTTATTATCGTATCAACAGTTAAAAGTCAACGACTGTAGATCACCAAACGACTCTTAATGGTCTGTCGGTGTTTACTGAAATTTGAAACAATGCGACTTTTAAGTAGCAAACAATAACTAGAAAATGTAAAATTGAATCTTAACATATTCGCAAAATGTTCTTTATCTTGTGTCCATTTAACAACGGCCTCAGGTAAGTACTTTAAAAATAAAATTTGTTTTGATGTAACCGCCTTCGTGTTATCTTTGTGCATGCATTACCAATATCCAGTTGGAAGTTCCCGATAATATTTCGACAGGTTCTGGGAAATTCATTTTAGTTTTATCCTTAGTTCGATCAATTGTTAATACAAATTTATTAATATCTATACAGTCTGTCGTCAAGATAAGATAATGCATCAATTGTTGATGTGTTTTGCACAAAACAAGTTCTTTGTTCCAAAATACTTTTGTTTCTTTGCATTTACAACGAAATTACCTTATATTTTCTTGTGAATTACGGTAAATTACCTAAACTGGTTTGTTTTAAATTCAAAGTGTAATTTTAAACCGATTTTTCGGTTTACAAGAGATTCAAGGCGTTGAATCACAGCGATAAGAAGTTCTCTATTATCGTCCAAAATAAATAGATAACCATTGAAGGTTGTCACTTCGTAGCATGAACTTCAAATTTACAAATTTCGTATAACAAACTAACATGTCCAAAGCTACTATCTTCAACTTCACCGAAAGTGACGCTACTCCCGTCAGAGATGAAGTGTTTACACCAGGAAGTGATTTTGAAACACCTCTTTCGGCCAGTTCCGTAGTTTCCACGGGTAAGCAAGTCAATCTGCAATTGTATTGCCCACGTTATCAATTTTACATCTAATTTACAAATCCTTTCTAAAGAGTTGGGCATAATGAAAGAATCGTTTAACGAACTGAAGAAGTTTGTTGAAAACCCTGGACACATTGAGGATGAATATGAGTACAAACGATCAGGCACCGACCCTGGTTTGCTGGTTATTTTTAACCAGCAAAACTTTGAGGATGTCACCCTCAAGAAACGTATTGGTACCAATAGGGATGTTAATGAACTAACTTTAACATTTGGAAGACTGGGGTACAATATTGATCCAGGCCATATCTACGTGGACTTAACCAGAAAACAGATTCTTACAAAACTGCAGGAGAGTACGTGAAATTGGTGTATTGTTTCCAAACGACTTATAATCTTAATAATTTTTTTCAGTATCTAATCAGGATCATTCTGACAGAAACAGTTTGATCATTGCTGTTCTTACACATGGCGATGCAGGGAATGAGCTTCAAGTTAAAGATACCTTCATACATACAAGCGATGTTTGGGAGCCATTTACTGCAAAAAATTGTCCAACCTTGGAAAACAAACCAAAATTCTTCATTTTTCAAGTACATTTTTGGTACATAATTAAGTGTATTTTCTAACAACTTACCTAATTTTAGGCATGCAAAGGCACTCATTTTTCTGAACATGATAAGACAAAAGCCGAAATAATTCCCAGTACTTTTTATACAACCCCTTGGGAACCGGATATGCTGGTGGCTTTTGCAGCTGTTGAAGGTTTGTAAATCTATTTGGTCACTTTGTTATTAGATAGTTTCTTTAATAATTAATGGTATCTACTAATACGATCATTTAAAGGTATATGGCAATGGGGTATAGAACTTTATTATTCGATGGGTTCTTGGATTAATGGTACTCATTGATACCACTTCTTAAGGGTACATGAAAAAGGGGTATAAATCTGTTGCAGCTGTTGAAAATTTGCCAATATTTTTGTTAATTTTCTTATAGCATAGATACTTGAATTAGTAATATCCATCGATACCATCCCTTCAAGGGTCTAAGGGGTATAAAACTTTTACAGCTGTTGAATGTTTATAAATCTATGTGGCCACGTTATTATTTAATGAATTCTTTTATTAATGATACCCATTGATACCATCACTTAAGGATATATGACAAAGAGGTATAAAGCCTTTGCAACTATTGAAGAGTATGTGGTAAAGGGGCATAAAGCTTCTGCAGCTATTGAAGATTTGTCAATCTATTTGGTCACTTTAATATTGGATGAATTCTTTAATTAATAGTACCCACTGATACCAATCTCTTAAGAGTATATGGCAAGGGGGTATAAAAC
The DNA here is from genome assembly GCA_014611495.1 of Limonius californicus. Lineage (NCBI taxonomy): Eukaryota > Metazoa > Arthropoda > Insecta > Coleoptera > Elateridae > Limonius > Limonius californicus. The sequence continues at coordinate 17,908 of JABXWE010102183.1, forward strand.
TTTTGCAGCTGTTGAACGTTGGAAATCTATGGGATTACTTTATTATTCAAGAGATTATTTGATTAATGGTACCTACTGATACCATCACTTAAGGGTATATGGTAAACGGGTATAAAGCTTCTACAGCTATTAAAGATTTGTGAATCTGTTTGGTCACTTTATTATTAGATGGATTCTTTAATAATACCCACTGATACCATCCCTCAAGGGTATATGGGAAGGGGGTATAACATTTTTGCAGGTGTTGAAGGTTGGAAATTTATGTGGCTGCTTTATTATTCGGTAGACTGTTTACTTAGTGGTACCCACTGTTACTAAGGGTATATGACGAAGAGGTATAAAGCCTTTGCAACTATTGAAGGATTGTAAATCTATTTAATCACTTTATTATTGAATGAGTTCTTTAATTAATCGTACCCACTATACCATCACACTAGGGTTTATAGCAAAGGGGTATAAAACTTTTAAAGCTATTACAGGTTGGAAATCTATGTGGTCACTTTAGTATTCTAGAGATTTGTTGATTAACAGTACCCACTGATAGCATCACTTAAGGGGGAATAAAGCTTTTGCAGCTATTGCAGGTTGGAAATCTATGTAATTACTTTATTATTCCAGAGATTATTTGATTAATGGTACCCACTGATACCATCACTTAAGAGTATATGGTAAAGAGGTATAAAGCTTTTGCAGCTATTGAAGGTTTGTAAATCAATTTGGTCACTTTACTGCTGGATGAATTTTTCAGTTATTGGTACCCACTGATACGACCACTTAAGGGTATATAGTAAAGGGGTATAAAGCTTTTTCAGCCATTGAAGATTTGTAAATCTATTGGGGCACTTTATTATTGGATGAATTTATCAATTAGTGGTACATACTGATACCATCATTTAAGGGTATATGGCGAAACAGTATAAAGCCTTTGCAGCTATCGAAATTATGTAAATCTATTGAGTCACTTTGTTTTTGGACGAATTCTTTAATTAAAATTTGTAAGTCTATGTGGCCATTTTGTTATTGGATGGATTATTTGATTAATAGTACCCACTGATACCATATATGACAGAAGGGTATAAAGCCTGTACAGCTGTTAAAGGCTTATAAATGTATTTGGTCTTTTTACTGTTGGTACCGTTCGTAATATTGGATAGATTTTTTAATTAATGCAACCCACTGATATCATCAAGCCTTTGCAGTTGTTTATGGTCTGTAAATTTAATTCGTCGCTTTAGCAATGGTACAGTTTATACATTTAAGTGGGCATTTTCTAATTAAATAGAGCTCTTTAATAAATAGTACACACTGATGTCATCGCCCAGTAACACTTCTGCTGCAAAATCTAATTACCACAAATCTTAATTTTGCAGGAAGTCTTTCATATAGACACATGTTCAACGGAACGTGGTTCATCCAAGAAATGTGCAGAAACTTCTCGGCTTTCGGACGTCGCGATGACGTCGTTTCTTTGTTAATTAGAACAACCAAGTGTGTAGCAACCAACTACTACCATATCCCCAAAGACAAGAACTTCACTGAAGGAGGTTCCCGGATTCAGATTATAAAACAAATGCCTTTGTTTATCTCGACTTTAAGAAAGAAGTTCTATTTGACCAAGAGCAAAGACAGGCATTTGCTATTGCATATGCTCCAGCAGCAGCAGAAAATAGTCGAAACTCTTCAGGATGTTCAGAAGAAAGTTAATGTGATGTATGAGAACTACCAAGGATTGAAACGGCACAAGCAGAAGTAGATAAATTGCTGTATATTGTTCTTTATAAAATTATATTTAATGTTTAATGTAGTATAAATACAGCACTTAATTAAAGATTTCTAATCAGTAACATTGTGTTATTTTTATAAAAACATCCAATTTTATATACCTTATCGGAATATTTACTTAAATTCGTGATTTATTCAAATTTTAAATTCCCATCTTTTTTGACACACAGTTGGTACAAAAATTAATGATATAGCAACTATCAGGACGAATTCGGTGGACTTAAAATTTCACTCGCTCTGAGCACCCTGGCTCGGAGCGCGCGCACACTGCAGTGTTGCCATTAATTAGTATCTAAATTTGCATTTGTTTATTCCTAATTTTCATTTGTGAGTCATTTTCTGCAAATAATCACTTTGTCTTTGTAATATATTACGTATAAACTACATTTGCTGCAGTCTAATTGTATATTTGAGAATTCAATTTAAATAAATAAAAAATATTAAAAATAACCCAAAACTCATGCAAATAAACTAACAGCTAAATACACATTTTTTTTATTCAACAAAATGTATACAGGAGATTGTAGACTTTGAAATTCTAGATTTTTTCTACCTATATATAATTGAGGTAAATAGAAATCCCCGAATTCTGCTTATTTTTGCTAATGTTGGCAACATTGTGCACATGTCTACATCATAGCAAATAAACTTTTTACGGGAAAATTTAAATTCGAACCTTATCAGACTCTATATTATTATTACTAAGATGCTTCCAAACAAAATAATAAGTACAGTTTGCCTACCAAATGTTGCAACTTAATGGGAAAGTGTAAGCAATAACGCTATTTAAGATATTGATTGTGAAGATAAACGTGTTTCTCTCTAAAGAATTTTTAAATAACGAACAAGTTAAGGAAGAAGAAAAATCGCTATTAAAATTTGCTTTCCAACAAAAAGTGAGAGTTATTAAGATCTACCTATTGTGTTCAAAACATCAAAAAAATTATAATGATCTCTAAGAGTAGGTAGCTTAATGCAGTACATCCATCCAAAGATAGTATTATAAAAAAAGGGACTTCACACTTATCTTTACGATAAGATAACAAAGGCTTACAACGCCCCTAAAATCGCATGTTCAGAAATGGAAGCTATAAAGATAACTCAATGATAACAAGGATATTTATTTATAATTTCCAACAAACATATTTAATTAAAAATGAACATTATATCTTTAACTCAAGTACTGAACTTTAATCAGATCAAACACAAAGACAACCAGCCTTATTCAATTTAAATGCTGCCAATTTGATTAAACGTGTCCTTTTTTTGTAATTCACAACGTTGCTTCTTCATCTAAACTCATTTTTACCTAAAAATAACCATAACAGAATTCTAAATAAGCCTGAAAATCCGTTTATTAAAGTCAAAATTAAACAATCACAACTTTTGGTCCAGACTAAAACTTCCAAGGTTTCTTCGTAGGCTTCTTCGGTTGTGAATCTTTAGTTTTTGAATCAATTGAACTGGCGGACGACGGAGCTCTACTAACCTTTTTCGAACTACCAGGCTCCATTTTAGGAGACTCTCTTCTTCTGACTATATAATCTTCACTTTGGGTTGCAGAAGAAGTTGAAGCTGTAGATGGTTCAAGCCATTTTCTAATACCTCTTTGCTCGAGCTTCCTCTTGAATGCAGTTTGATGTTCTTCGATGGTTTGAATTTTCTGGCTCAAATCTTTCAGCATTTCGAGGACTACGTCGTGGTTCTCGTGAAGATCGTGATGATGTCCTCTTTGATTGCTGGATCTTACATAAAACTTCCTAGTTAGCGTGGAAATGATTAGGGGCCGCCTTTCGCCCTTGTGGTCGGTATGAGTTACAACCCCAACCATATCATCCTTATGGCCATCGTCGTGGATGTTGTTGCAAAGTTGTTCTATGAAATTATTCCTGGCCCACGGTTCTGCAAATTTGTGTTAGTTTTGTCATTAGAAAAATCGTATAATAATAAAAAGCATTACCCTCAATCTTTTTGTAGACCAATAGCATATCGGCTTCAGCTGGAATGTCATAAGCGTCCCGGGGGGGTTTTGCGCTGTCCACTGCGGTACCATCGAAATCTTCGGCTTCAAATTTCTTAGAAGCCTAAAATTAAAATAGCTGATAAAACCAACAAATACTGATTAGGTATGTTAAAAACAAACTAAACACTTGTAGACAATAGTGTCTGCGGAAATTGTTCCCTGTAGTAGACTATTTTAAATTTACACTAACTACAGCAACACTTTTTCAAAATGAGAGACATATCTCTACAAAATAATTGATTTTACGGATTTAAAACACTGGTACAAAGATTCTTGTGAGGAAATAGCAACTTACGGAACAGATTCCTTAAAAAATACCAACTTATACCTATGCCAAGTACAGAAGGTCAATACTGCAACCGTCGGGTGAATACCAACTATTTGGTGATATCTGAAAGAACTTACGTGATATTCTGGAATTTATGAAGGCACTGCATGCAAATTCACAAGTTCAATAAACTGTATCGGAACTATAATCGTATAAATCTAACAATAATCATGTTAAAAGGCTGAAAAGCTTTTGTTTCCTATTCAAATATGACCGCCAACTTTTGAAATATGTTTTATTTCGACAAAGAAACCGCCGCATTGCAAACATTGATAAATAACCGATTTTCATTATGGAACTTACCATTATCTTAGAAATTGAAAATGATTATTTTAAAAGGCCGAAAAGCTCTTGTTTCTTATTCAAATTTGACCGTCAACTTTTGAAACATATATCTTCTGACAAAGAAAGCGCAGGCCTGCTCCAATTGATAAATATACAATTTTCATTATGTTCTTTATAATTATCTTAGAAATATGAAAATGATCATTGTAAAACGCCGAAAAGCTTTTGTTTCATATTCAAATATGACCGCCAACTTTTGAAACATATATTTTTTGACAAAGAACGGCAGGCTTGCTCATATTGATAAATAAACAATTTTCATTTTAAAAGGCCGAGAAGCTTTCCTTTCATATTCAAATATGAGCGCCAACTTTCAAAATATGTATTTTTTGACAAAGAAAGCGCAGGCTTGCTCATATTGATAAATAAACAATTTTCATTATGTTCTATATAATTATCTTAGAAATATGAAAATGATCATTGTAAAAGGCCGAAAAGCTTCTGTTTTATATTGAAATATGACCGCCAATTTTTGAAATATGTATTGTTTTGGCAAAGAAACTGCAGTGCTGGTCCCATTGATCAATAAACTATTTTTATTATGTACCTTACAATGATCTTAGAAATATGAAACTGATCATTGTAAAAGGCCGAAAAGCCTTTTGTTTCATATTCTAATATGATCGCCAACTTTGAAACATGCATTTTTTTGACAAAGAAATGTCAGGCTTGCTCATATTGATAAATAAACAATTATAATTATGCACCTTACACTTGTCTTAAAAATGTGAAAAGTATCAGTTTAAAAAGCCGAAAAGCTTTTGTTTCATATTCAAATATGACCGCCAAATTCTGAAACATGTATTAACGTGACAAAGAAAGCGCAGGCTTACTCATATTGATAATCAAACAATTTTCTTTATTTGCCTTGCTTAATTTTAAAAATATGAAAATGAAAATTATGAAAGGTCGGGAACCTTTCGTTTCATATTCAAATATGACCGCCAACTTTTAAAATATGTAATTTTGTGGCAAAGAAGATGCAGGCTTGCTCATATTGAAAAATGAACAATTTTCATTATGTACCTTACAATTATCGTAGAAACATGAAAATGATTATTTTAAAAAGGCCAAAAAGCTTTTGTTTCATGTTCAGATATGACCACCAACTTTTGAAACATGTATTTTTTGACAAAGAAAGCGCATGCTTGCTCATATTGATAAATAAACAATTTTCATTATGTTCTTTATAATTATCTTAAAAATATGAAAATGATCATTATAAAAGGCCGAAAAGCTTTTGTTTTATATAGAAATATGACCGCCAACTTCTGAAATATGTAATGTTTTGGCAAAGAAAGTGCAGTCCTGCTCCCAATGATAAATAAATAATTTTTATTGTGCTTCATAATTATTTTAAAAATATGAAAATGATCTTTGTAAAAGGCCGAAAATCTTTTGTTTCATATTCACATATGACCGCCAACTTTTGAAACATGAATATTTCTGACAAAGAAAGCGCAGGTTTGCTCATATTGATAAATAAACAATTTTCATTATGTTCTTTATAATTATCTTAAAAATATGAAAATGATCATTGTAAAAGGCCGAAAAGCTTTTGTTTTATATTGAAATATGACCGCCAACTTCTGAAATACGTATTGTTTTGGCAAAGAAAATGCAGTCCTGCTCCTATTGATAAATAAACAATTTTTATTAGGTACCTTACAATTATCTTAGAAATATGAAAACGATCATTGTAAAAGGCCGACAAGCTTTTGTTTCATATTCAAATATGACCGCTAACTTTTGAAACATGAATATTTCTGACAAAGAAAGCACAGGTTTGCTCATATCGATAAATAAACAATTTTCATTATGTTCTTTATAATTATCTTAGAAATAAGTAAATGATCATTGTAAAAGGCCGAAAAGCTTCTGTTTTATATTGAAATATGACCGCCAACTTCTGAAATATGTATTTTTTTGGCGAAGAAAGTGCGGTCCTGCTCCCATTGATAAATAAACAATTTTTATTATGTACCTTACAATTATCGTGGACATATGAAAATGATCATTTTAAAAGGCCAAAAAGTTTTTGTTTCATGTTCAAATATGACCACCAACTTTTGAAACATGTATTTTTTGACAAAGAAAGCGCAGGCTTGCTCATATTGATAAATAAATAATTTTCATTATGTTCTTTATAATTATCTTAGAAATATGAAAATGATCATTGTAAAAGGCAGAAAAGCTTTTGTTTTATATTGAAATATGACCGCCAACTTCTGAAATATGTATTGTTTTGGCAAAGAAAATGTACTGCTGCTCCCATTGATAAATAAACAATTTTTATTATGTACCTTACACTTACCTTAGAAATATGAAAAGGATCATTTTAAAAGGCCAAAAAGCGTCTGTTTCACATTCTAATCTGACCGCCAACTTTTGAAACAATTTTCATTATGTACCTTACAATTGTCTTAGAAATATCATAATGATCATTTTAAAAGGCCAAAAAGCTTCTGTTTCATATTGTAATATGACCGCCAACTTTTGGAACATGTATTTTTTTACAAGGAAAGTGCAAGCTTGCTCATATTGATAAATAAATAATTTTCATTATGTACCTTACAATTATCTTAGAAATATAAAAATGATCATTGTGAAAGGCCGAAAAGCTTTTGTTTCATATTCAAATATGACCGCCAACTTTTGAAGTATGTATTGTTTTGGCAAAGAAAATGCACTGCTGCTCCCGTTGATAAATAAATAATTTTCATTATGTGCCTTACCTTATCTTAGAAATATATACATGATCATTTTAAAAGGCCGAGAAGCTTTCATTTCATATTCAAATATGACCGCCAACTTTTGAAACATGTATTTTTTACCAAGAAACCGCAGGCTTGCTCATATTGACAAATAACCAATGTTTAAGAATGCATTACTTAAGACCCTACCTGAAAAATGAATATTTTTGGCTTGTATCTTAAAGTTGGACAATTGTCACTGGTAAAGAGACGCCACACCTCTCGTATGACTATGAAGGTATTCTTATCCTCTTCGTCGTCGGCCAAAAATTGATCATCGTTTGCATCGTGAGCGTTTCCCATGAAAATCAGTATAAAGCATGTTTTTTCGTCATGATCTCTTTGAGCCACTGCAAAAGTAAAAGTTGATTTTAACGTAGTTCTAGCTGTGCTTATGTTTAATCGATACACAACAATTTGCGTAGTGATAAATAAATCTGAGTGAATTAGGCAAAAAATAGTTTACCAGAAAAAGAATAGTAAATACGAGGAGTGCTCAAACTAAAACATGAACTGATTTATAAAAAAGGGTATTACAATTTTACAACGATAAAAACTATATTACTTTCCGATGTACTGCTCTTGTCTAGCGATGGTGGATCCACGTGGTTATTTGACTAAAATCTAGACTAAACAAATAACAATAGAAACGGCCAAGTTTAGGACTGTACGCTGCACGCCGAAGAAAGTCCCACTGAAGTTTGTTTCTGGTTGCAATTGTTCTTGCAGCGGTATGAGGGCGAGCATAGTCTTGGAGAAAGCAAACAAAACTTTGACTTTTCTTTCGTTCGTTGCTGATCGCCTGCTGAACTTTCTCGCGCAAAAATGTCGAATAATAGTTTACATTAATAGTGCCATGTTTTGTGAGGAATTCAACAAACAGCACCCCTTGAGAATCCCAAAAAATGTTGCCATTACATTAATGACTGACAACACAGTTTTTGCATTTTTAGTTTTTGAGATGTGGTGTGACACCACTGCATACTTGCACGTTTTGACTCAGCAGTAAATAATGTACCCAGGTTTCATCGGTTGTCCAAAAATTAATCTCCTTCTATCTCATATCGCTGCAGTAAAGAAGAAGTGATTTGCAAACGATTCAACTTGTGTTCTTTGCAATAATTCTATTGGTGATACTGCGTGTGATTTTATTTACTTCCTTAACCATAATCATTTCTATCTATCCGCATGGTACCACCTAATGGGATTCGTGTTACATTGTCTTGAATTAAGTTCTATCACATTACTTTTGTTTGTTTGGTGTACAAACAGAGAGCAACATAACCTAAAATCCTTTAATTGTATATTTAAACAAAGACCGCGTTCACTTTTCTGATGCAAAAGCTCTTCTTGCCCATCTAACTTATTGCTTAGTGAATGCCCGACAGAGATACAAGACAAAACAGACCTAGAAACCATACAGCTTGTACACCAAGCTAACGTGTGGTATGGTTTACACTTAACCCCGCTCTGATTGTACTATTAGAAATGAGGTCGTGTTTGGTACATCCTTCAACCTTCCTTACACATTACATTTGAACAGTTTGTAAGAGCTTTTTCTGTTTGGTTGCTTGTACCTAAATGTTTTAATTAGAATATCAAAATGTTTAATACTGCCCTCACTACTCTAGTATTCATCTCACAATCAAAAGTGCTATTCAAACTTATCACTCAACCCAAATACAGATTCACTTGTTCTAAAAATTTCTCCATCTAAAAGAACCTTCACCACATGCGGCTGATCCATGGTCTCCATGTGTCCGTACCATCTGGTTTTGTTCTAAATTGTCTTCAATTCGGTTCTTGCATTACATGACTTTTATTTAATGTGGTATACAAAGTCAAACATAACCTCAAACTCTAGATGTTGTACACATCAAGCAAACACCGAGCGCATTTAACCTATTTAACCTATTCTAACCACTTCTCCTTCTGAAGAAACCCTCAACCCAAATGGTTGTATGGAATTATCCATTGTTCTAGTTTTTTTCCTTGTTGATTTTGAGTTTCCTTGCTTTCAATGGTTTCTACCAAATGTTTAGATTATTTTGAAAGTATTGCTGATTCTTGCAGAATTGCTGCACTGCATTTATCAAATCTTCTGGTGCTTTACTGTTGCATGGGGCTTTCTAAATTTCATGCCGGTATTCCTTGGCTAATACTTTTCTAGCTCGGCAAATATAGACATCGATCTAGTCGGGCACATAAATATTTACCAAAATATGTCTTAAAATGAATATTAAATCCTACACCCTTGTGTTCTTGATTTACCTTGTTCTTCTTCTAAGTAATGTTTTCCATGTACCTTCATCTTCTCTTCAGTATCTTTTCGAATAATTTACCTGAAATACATTGTGAAGATATACCTCGGTAACTGTAACAATCTCTTTAGTCCCCTGTTTGTATATCGGCAACAGCTTTTCCACTTCCCATTTGTTCAAAATTGTCATCTTCACCAGAATGTCTCTGTTCTTTCTTCCCACGAATTTCGTCATTGCGATAACTTGGACCTGCCCAATCACCTTCTCTATTTTTATTTACTTTGGGATATTTCCAGTTCTTCTGGTAGTTCTTTATTTTTCCCTTCTATACTATCCGGCTTCTACGCTTCTTCGCTTTCTTCCTTCTGCAACAATACTCCAAATGAACACCTCCACTTTTTCGTTACAACTGCCTGCCATAATATATTTATGTCTTCGTCCAATATGCTTTTTACGGCAAATAGTTTTTGATTGTCCTTTCATTTATTTACTACAATCCTGCCTTAATGATTTTGGGTTAAAGAGTGGAGTACGTTAAACTCGTGTATAGCGCTACGTGCGCTAATCCTAGATAAGCGGGGTGGAATGGGAATCATGAGGCTGCTTGGTCAACTCCAATATTCTTTACAAAAAAAGCGGAAGAAACTGCAAGAATACCACGAAAAGCTGCTGACATGGAGTAGCAAAATTAGAACAATGAATACAAAAAGTGCTGCAAATGCGTAACACTGCTGAACATTGAATGCCGGATTTTACCTAATCCGCCGTACAAGAGATTACAACCGTACGTTGAGGAAACAATTGGAAATTATCAGTATGGATTCCAAAAAGGAAGATCAACCATCTACCAAATCTTCACACTTGACTTAACTTGACACTACGTCAAATAGAGGAAAGAACTCTGGAGAAGGGAATAGGCAAATACCACAGCTTTATCGATTTTAAAGAAGCAAATGGAATGGTGGTACAGATTCAGCAAGACCTCTCAGACCCTTTTAATACATATAATGGAGTGCCGCAGGAAAATTCCTTTTCATGTCTTCTTTTCAATATTGCCTTAGAAAAGGTAATATGAATATCAAGGAAACAGTACGGAAGATCTTTTTATCCCTGGAAAACACAGCCAGATGCACAGGATTTTTAATAAACAAAGACAAATTTGTGAATGTGACACTACAAGAGCATTTTTACAAATAAATGACTATTATCTCATAGAAACAGAACTGGTGTACCTAGGTTCGCTAATAACTAAAAGGAATGAGATAACCAAAGAAGCTACGAGAAGAATGTTAATAACCAATAGAAGAAGAACCGAAAGACACGTGCTCAGAACAACCTTAGGAGAAATACATGAAAATGGAAATTGAAGAAGAAGAAATAGACCATTCGTTCGAGAAATTTGTAGCATCGTACAATCAATAAAGATTGTCCGTCTGAGATGGCTAGGACACATCCAACGCAAATCAGATGACAGCCCAATAAAAAGATGATAACACGATACCCTGAAAGAAGAAGAAATAGGGGACGCCCCAGACTAAGATCCATAGACGAAGTAGAGAAAGATCTGATCATATTGGGGATACGAAGATGACGAAGCCGGGAGGCGGATAGAGACCAATGGCAACAAATTTACGAGGAAGCCAAGGTCTGTGAAAGGCTTATGACGCCTGCAAATAATTTCCTACGGAAATTCCTGTAAATTAGATAAGTAATTCGTAGATTAATATCAGCCTCCCGGAACCTCAATCGAAGATGGGCGGTTCACAAATAAAGTCAAATAAATAAAGTAATTAACTACTCGTCAATCACCGGTAAAAAGGGCGCCACCAGCTTGTTAGATTACGCTGATAATAATTCAGATGTAGTTTAGAGTAAACTGGACCTCAGGTTCTTCACACTTATCTAATTTCTTCGTTACAAATTTACCAAACATAGGGTAACAATAAATAATAAGGCCAATTGCAACAACGGTAAATTTAATGATGCAAAAAAAAATATATATCAATAAAGTAGATATCCCAATAACATATACAATAACGGTGCTAATGTGCACTAGAACCCTGTATACGTACACACCCCCGTACCATTCACTTAATATAAGGTTAAATAAGATTTAAAATAAGTGAGCAAGGTAAAAATACTGCGTTTGTAAATAAATATCCCCGTTTATGAACCTAAAAACGCCCACAGTCGCTGAAAGTACTTTCATAACTAAGAGCGCCCTGAAAACACAACATATCCTAGGTAACAATTCGAATAAACGCAATATTACAGCTCCAGATGACGTACCCTGTATATATCAAGTGAAATTTACGCTAATATGCACGAAATACGTAACACGCTAATATACCCAAAAGTATTAATATAAACAATGGTTCACAAACACGTGAAAGAATTAAAAAATTAAATCATAACATCGGAAACAGTACAAATTAAACAACGAGCAAATAACTCGACTCCAAAATTAATAAATAATCCAATTGAAATCACTTACCTGAGAGCTGCTGAGTGGAAAATCCCGTCGTGGCTTCACATTCACACGTGCGGTACAGCTTTGAGTTCCAATTTCTCGCAGACAGCGAATTCAAAACGTAAATGTGGCGAAAGCTTACAGCCCCCAACTTGTTGACTAATTAAGCTTACAACCCCAACTTGTTGTCTAAATTAATAAATAAAGAATGCGTTAGCCTAGCATGTTCAAGATAAAAGATGAAACTTACCAATCGAAAATCTCCGAATGACACTAACACAAGAATTAAACGACGAATAAATCGGCCAAAGACCCACATCGACTCTCTTCAAACTAAATTAGAATTCGATGTATTTAAAGATGTCTTCAATATAACGAGAAAAATTCTCAAGTACAGAATACTGAAACAGAAGACTCTGGTTCGACGCTTAATGCACTTGTCTTCTCACGACCCAAAAATGGTCGCCGGAAATGCACAAAGTTCCCCCAAAAACTCGCACAGGCGCGATTCATAAAAATCAAGTGAGGAAAATGGGTTGCAAACCAATCAGGCGAAATTACCGTCACAACCAATCTTCAAAACATTCTCTCCAATCTTCCCGGGTTAGGTTATTTATTTCAGTTTTAAATGCGGCAACCGCTTCTTCGGCCGATGTAAATCGTAAACTCCGAACCTTATTCTTTATACACGGAAATAAAAAGAAATCATTAGATGCTAGGTCTGGACTATACGGCGAATGACCCATTATTTCAATGTTATGGGCATTCAAATACTCAGTCGTTCGAGCAGCATTGTGCGCGTTATGTTCATGCAAGATAATCCTTCCTCTTGGACGTTTTTCGCGAACGTTTTGGAGAAGTTGAGGCAAACAAACTGTAGCGTACCATTCAGTATTAACAGTACGTCGATCCTCCAGTACTACAGTGGAAACATATCCAGTAATTCCAAACAATGTGGAGACAATCTTTTTGTTTCGGCTTTTTCACGAACAACTTTTGTTGGAGCCGATTCGTTGTCAAAGACCTAAACTGCCGACTGTTTATTTCTTGCTGGGTTATAGCAGTATACGCACGTTTCATCACCTGTAATGATGTTTTATACCAAATGAGATCAAAGCGATCCAGTGCAGATCTGCACTATGCCACACGGTTTTCTTTTTGAAGTGGAATCAAATTGTGGGGAATCTAACAGGCACAAAACTTACGTACCATCAAATGTTTGTGTAAAATGGTGTGAATTTCTTTCATACCAATCTTCAAAGTCGCTGAAATACTCCTGGCAGTAAAATACCGGCCCTCTTCAATCATGTTTCGCACAAGATCAATATTCTTCTCGCTAACTGCCGTGTTTGGCTTAGGAGCTCGAAAGTTGTTATTTAAGCAAAGTCGACCACGTTGAAATTCATTGTACCACCGCATTACGGTAACTAAGGAAGATGATATGTCACCAAGCACTCGATTGATTTCCTCAAAACATTCTTTACGGCTTAAGTCACGCGTGAAATTGTAAAAAATCACAGCTCGATAATGCTCTTTATTCAATTCCGTTATTTAGTGGGAAAAGGATTGATCGTTCATTTGAAAGAGCGGGAACGCGATTTTCCAAGCGTCTCTAAGCACTGCAGCCATCATTGGCTTATTGTACAGGATGTCCCATTTTCGATGTCCTTACGGGATATCTCGCTTATTTTTAAAGATAGAGATTTGCGGCTTTCGCGAACGTTGGCTACTTTTTTGTGAAACTCACGATACCGTAAACAAAATCTTCATAGCACGCTTCGTTTTTGAGATACAGGGCAAAATTGAAAATATTGCAATTTGGGACCCCCCCTGTATCTCAGCTATCTTTTAACTTATAGGAAAAGTAAAAACTGTCTCTTATACATTTTTTACGTAGAATCCAGTGGTGTAGTCAGATTTTTGAAATGAGCTGTAATTATTTAGATATAACCCAAAGTTATGTTTTTTTAAATAGAACACTCTGTATATTTTTTAATATTTAAAACATAAATGCTTTGCGCTTTTCAAAAATACATAACACTTATACGATATTTTGAGTATTAGCCCTGTATTTAGATAATTTTCGGTTTTTTTTAGCAAGTCAAGACAAATATTACTTTTAAAATATATCTTTTGGCGCAATAATCAAATACCACTCTCATTTATATAGGGTAGAATAAAAAGTATTCATTTAAAATTATCATTTAATATAAGTAACTAAACAATTTGACAAAACAATAAATTTAAACTTATATGAATACACTACTACAGAACAAAGCTCTATTAATTATTCTTCTGTTGAAAATGTTTTATAAATATTGTTCAAATTGCTGCCCATTCTGTTGAAGACACAGCCGACATCTTCTGAGGATAGCGTCAATAGACCACAGTAAAAACAGAGGTCTTATACGTAAGTATTCGAAAGCTTCTCTCGTGGCATTCATCAGTGCATCTCGATTTTCGTGACGCGTGTGGTATATTTTATTTTTTATATAGCCCCATAAGAAGAAATCTAATATAGATAAGTCAGGGGACCTTGGTAACCAGTTAATGGGACCATTATTACCAATCCACTGGTTTTGAAATCTTTCATTAAGATAAACCCTAACGGCACCTGCATTATGACAAGGTGCGCCATCTTGTTGGAAGTAACAGTGTCTGAATTGAGCCAACGGAATTTCGTCAAGTAGTTCAGAAAGACAATCACCCAAAATTTCTAAATATCTTTGGTGAGTCAAGTTACCGTCAAAAATGCGGTAGGCTAATCTTCCTCCAAAAACGAAACAAGATACATTAAAACCAAATCTGCCTTGCTGTTGGCGAACCACCATAACGTGCTGATTTTCATTTGACTAAAAATTCCAGCGCTACTAATATGGTTTTCATCGGACCATACCACTAAACGCCCAAAATTGATATTTTCTTCCGTTTTTTGTATATACCATCTACAAAACTCAATGCGCTTCTCAGCATCACCCGGGTGCAAATAATTTATAGTTTGGGGTATGTAGGGGGTATATTTGTGCTTTTTTAATATCTTGGAAGCCCTTGTCTTTGGAATGCCAAGCGAATCTTCAATTTCTCTGCATGAAGTATAATTATTGCTTTCTTCTACCTTTGCAAGGACATTAATTGCATCGTCTTCAGCATTTTCTTTCCTATAACTTTTTGGCCTAGGCTTTTCAAAAGATCCAAAATTTTCCAAATTTTCTTTTAGTCTGCCAAATATTTTTCTACTCGATTGTCTACTTTCTGGAAACGTAAAATTGCTATCTTATTGTAACTAACTGACACCCAGTAACTGGGTAATAGTAAATACCTTTCAAAATAGAGGTCCATCGCTTGATTTGCATTGAAACCAACTTGGTAATATATCCCAACCATATCTAATTTTTCGTAGTTTTGATATCCTGGATTATTATTCGCCATTGTATGAAAAATTTGTAAACTTTAATAGGTAGGTGACAAGAATTATAAACATTCTGCACTTGCTTTTTTTTCATAGCCACCTACTAATTAGCTCCACAGTTTTTATAGTCAATAATAATGTTGAATGTTGGTAAAATTAAAACTAGTGTGTGACGAAACACTGTGTCAGCAACAAGGTAAATATGAAAATTTGCGATGTGGAAAATGTTGCCACATATTTACAAGGCCTATTAATAAGAACCCTACTAAAAA
>JABXWE010102184.1:0-16077 GCA_014611495.1 Limonius californicus
TTGAGATACAGGGCAAAATTGAAAATATTGCAATTTGGGACCCCCCCTGTATCTCAGCTATCTTTTAACTTATAGGAAAAGTAAAAACTGTCTCTTATACATTTTTTACGTAGAATCCAGTGGTGTAGTCAGATTTTTGAAATAAGCTGTAATTATTTAGATATAACCCAAAGTTACGTTTTTTTAAATAGAACACTCTGTATATTTTTTAATATTTAAAACATAAATGCTTTGCGCTTTTCAAAAATACATAACACTTATACGATATTTTGAGTATTAGCCCTGTACTTAGATAATTTTCAGTTTTTTATAGCAAGTCAAGACAAATATTACTTTTAAAATATATCTTTTGGCGCAATAATCAAATACCACTCTCATTTATATAGGGTAGAATAAAAAGTATTCATTTAAAATTATCATTTAATATAAGTAACTAAACAATTTGACAAAACAATAAATTTAAACTTATATGAAAACACTACTACAGAACAAAGCTCTATTAATTATTCTTCTGTTGAAAATGTTTTATAAATATTGTTCAAATTGCTGCCCATTCTGTTGAAGACACAGCCGACATCTTCTGAGGATAGCGTCAATAGACCGCAGTAAAAACAGAGGTCTTATACGTAAGTATTCGAAAGCTTCTCTCGTCGCATTCATCAGTGCATCTCGATTTTCGTGCCGCGTGTGGTATATTTTATTTTTTATATAGCCCCATAAGAAGAAATCTAATATAGATAAGTCAGGGGACCTTGGTAACCAGTTAATGGGACCATTATTACCAATCCACTGGTTTTGAAATCTTTCATTAAGATAAACCCTAACGGCACCTGCATTATGACAAGGTGCGCCATCTTGTTGGAAGTAACAGTGTCTGAATTGAGCCAACGGAATTTCGTCAAGTAGTTCAGAAAGACAATCACCCAAAATTTCTAAATATCTTTGGTGAGTCAAGTTACCGTCAAAAATGCGGTAGGCTAATCTTCCTCCAAAAACGAAACAAGATACATTAAAACCAAATCTGCCTTGCTGTTGGCGAACCACCGTAACGTGCTGATTTTCATTTGACCAATAACGATGATTCATTCGATTAAAAATTCCAGCGCTACTAATATGGCTTTCATCGGACCATACCACTAAACGCCCAAAATTGATATTTTCTTCCGTTTTTTGTATATACCATCTACAAAACTCAATGCGCTTCTCAGCATCACCCGGGTGCAAATAATTTATAGTTTGGGGTATGTAGGGGGTATATTTGTGCTTTTTTAATATCTTGGAAGCCCTTGTCTTTGGAATGCCAAGCGAATCTTCAATTTCTCTGCATGAAATATAATTATTGCTTTCTTCTACCTTTGCAAGGACATTAATTGCATCGTCTTCAGCATTTTCTTTCCTATAACTTTTTGGCCTAGGCTTTTCAAAAGATCCAAAATTTTCCAAATTTTCTTTTAGTCTGCCAAATATTTTTCTACTCGATTGTCTCCTTTCTGGAAACCTAAAATTCCTATCTTATTGTAACTAACTGACACCCAGTAACTGGGTAATAGTAAATACCTTTCAAAATAGAGGTCCATCGCTTGATTTGCATTGAAACCAACTTGGTAATATATCCCAACCATATCTAATTTTTCGTAGTTTTGATATCCTGGATTATTATTCGCCATTGTATGAAAAATTTGTAAACTTTAATAGGTAGGTGACAAGAATTATAAACATTCTGCACTTGCTTTTTTTTCATAGTCACCTACTAATTAGCTCCACAGTTTTTATAGTCAATAATAATGTTGAATGTTGGTAAAATTAAAACTAGTGTGTGACGAAACACTGTGTCAGCAACAAGGTAAATATGAAAATTTGCGATGTGGAAAATGTTGCCACATATTTACAAGGCCAATTAATAAGAACCCTACTAAAAAACTGAAAATTATCTAAATACAGGGCTAATACTCAAAATATCGTATAAGTGTTATGTATTTTTGAAAAGCGCAAAGCATTTATGTTTTAAATATTAAAAAATATACAGTGTTCTATTTAAAAAAACATAACTTTGGGTTATATCTAAATAATAACAGCTCATTTCAAAAATCTGACTACACCACTGGATTCTACGTAAAAAAATGTATAAGAGACAGTTTTTACTTTTCCTATAAGTTAAAAGATAGCGGAGATACAGGGGGGTCCCCAAATTGCAATATTTTCAATTTTGCCCTGTATCTCAAAAACGAAGCGTGCTATGAAGATTTTGTTTGCGGTATCGTGAGTTTCACAAAAAAGTAGCCAACGTTCGCGAAAACCGCAAATCTCTATCTTTAAAAATAAGCGAGATATCCCGTAAGGACATCGAAAATGGGACATCCTATACAGTGGAACCTCGCATAACGAGCAAAATAAATTGTAAAAGAATAACTCGCTTAACGAGTGACGTGGATAGGGGAATCCCCGAATTGTGCGATAGAATTTTCCGTGCCATTGCTACATCACATTTTTCCAAACTTGTGTTCAAACATTATTTGTGATTTGTTTGTGGAAAGTTTAATAACCCCTGTAAAAATGTCTCAGAAGAAAAAGCCGCAAGAGAGCAGCTATAAGACACTAAAAATAACCTTAAAAATAAAACATGAAATCATTGATAAGCGAGAACGAGGTGTGAGCATGGCTGATTTAGCACGCATATACAATCGACCTACATCAACCATTTGCACTATCCTCAAGAAGAAGGACAAGATTAAGGAGGTAGATGCTTCAAAGGGGGTGACGAGAATATCTACGCAACGGTTACGTATTCTTGACGATGTTGAAAGGTTGGTTCATTCCGCGATAGAAAAAAAATGAAGTTGAATAACGCTCCTTAATAATTCATATGTATTTTTCTTTGAATAAACGTTACACATAACGTTTTTTGTAATTATTTTTTTCGGCATGGAACGCATTATCGTATTTTACATTAATTTATATTGTAAAAATTGTTTCGCTTAACAAGTGTTTCGCATTACGAGTAAGACTCCGGAACGAATTATGTTCGTTATGCGAGGTTCCACTGTATAATTTTAGTATTTTCCCAAAAATGGAATACATTTTTGAAGGTATTTAGCCTGTCTAATATGTATATCCAAAATTATGCAGAGTTCTTTCAATCTTAAATTGCTCTGTCAGTCTATTTTCTTGACTTTATTTGTTCTGCCACCAGACAATGTGAGAGAGGGGAAAGCGTGCAACTCCGACACATCCCGGAAAACCTAAAGCCATACGAATGGGGGATGACACACAACAGAACCAATACAGGTGATTCACGACGAATAGTAAATATTTTAGGGGGCGATAGTATGGACTATTTTGAGTAAAAAAGTTCATATAAACATATGTCCAATTCTCAATAATTACGGATATGTAGCTGTTTGAAACTGGCGGGTACAGAAACAGACAACAAGCATTCATTATCTAAAAACAAGTGAGTATGTGACATTTGAAGCTGTTTATTATCATAGACATTGTTCGCAAGTGTTTTTTACAATGCTGCAAGTCTTTACGCATTCCGAATATGCCGGTATGGTATTTGTTTACGGATTTTGTGGTGGAAATGCTCTTTCCTAAAACTTTTTGATCGCTTGTTAGTTGTATGATAGATCTGTATCTTAATGATATGAAAAGTAATCTACTTCTATTTTCATTAAATGTGATGGTTTTGAGAGTTCAAAAAGTAATGCAGGCTGTTTCGGAATTGCAAGGCACTATTTTAGGGATGTGTTTTCCAGCACGAAATAAACAAAAAACTTCATACATACATATGGCTCAAATTAATTTATTACCGAGATATTGAAAGTTAAAGATATTTATTTAAAAATAAAACATTCAGAGTAACTTTTCAAAGTGGTCTCCATTTTGTTGAATGCAGGATTCAGCATGATGAATCCGTGCTTCTCTGGCACGCCTTATAACATCAGGACAACCCTTGATAGTTGCTGCTGCTTCCTTAGCTCTTCTTGTATGCTGCCAATAAACGTAGAATAAACCATAGACTTCATCCAGCCCCACACAAAATACTCTAATGGCGTTAGATCAGGAGATCCTGGTGGCAATTTAACAGGCCCGTTTCGACCAACCCATCGATTACCATATGATATCATCATCATCTGACATGGAGCTGACTCGAGAGTCGATCCTGGATACGCCAGGCCCACCCCATGCCAGTAAGGTGTGTAGGAATTTCCGGGATAGGGCGGGATCGGGTGGGGCATTGCACAACGTTAGCATGCCTGCAATGTATACCGCAGGGCACCGCTGTTTCAACACCGGGTAGTTAGTAAGCTACGCATTAATGGGATTTTGAGTACGCACCCGGGACCGTTATAATATCTATTAGCTTCGACTTGACTGCTTGATCACTTAGCTGATCTCCTCCACTCGCCCTCGTTTTGCTGGGTTCCTCGTTGGTTACTTGCTGACCTCCGCCTTGTCCCCTTTGATCGGTCCGCCTATCGAGCCGAACCAGCACCCCAGCATCAGCAGCAGTGGGAGGTGGTCGCTGGTTCCGTTGATCGGTGGTACTCCCTCAGGCCTCCCCCTTGGTCCTCTCCCCCGGAATAATTCACGTGCGCTTCTCACTAAATTGTTTCGTCCTAAACCGCGTCCGTGCGCACTCTCGTCTTATACGCGCAATCCGTACGACTGGAATTCTTAACGTATAGAAAAGCGATTTAGCTAACTAGCACTAGTGGATTAATAATGCTAATGAGCTAGACGACGTACATACATGAATCGTTCCCATCACCCCTACCTTTGCTACCTACGAAATTTGAAATTTGGATAAATGAAGCGATTTGTAGTAGCGTAATTTCATGTGGTTCCTACACGCGTAATAACAATGAGTTCCATTATGAACAATTAGTTATTTATTTTTCCCACTGATTAGTCACACAGTCAACTAAAAACTACACTGAATTAAAGAATGAACTTACTGGCAACAAGATGAATGAATTGGCTAACTGTAACTAGGGTAAATAAATGCATCCACTAAGTTGAAACCGCTTAGCTAGCTGACCGATTCACATGTAAGAATTCTATTTTTAGCCTGACGCTGACCCTGAGCTTCGAGCACAGGAGGCTCTTTGTTCGTATTCGACAACCGTTTCGAGACCCGCGCGGGAACCCGCCCCAAACGGCACCAAATGATCGAAATCAACCACTATTAATTATTTGAGCAAACCAACTAGCTAAAAGTTTGCTCTAATACAAAACTGCAATTTATCCAATTTAATTTGAACACTTACGTTCCAAGAAACGCACTATACTGCCCAAAACCGACCACAATCGCGGAGGCAGCCCAAACACGACCGCTCGCGTCCACCCCTCGGCGCGGAGTCCTCCCCGATTACCATATGTTATGTTTAAATAATCAGTGACAATATGAGAAAAGTGGGCAGGGACACCGTCATGCATAAACCACATCCCCTGCTTATTGGCAATGTGTTCTAGAAGGTCATACAGATCATTTTGCAAAAAATGCAAGTAAGATATTCCTGAAAGTCTTGTTAAAAAGAAGGGGCCTATAAGATTGTCACCAATGAAGACCACACTAGACATTTAATGAAAAGGTATGTTGGTAATGTATACTAGCAGTCGTATGAGGTTTTGTTCCCTCCAAGTAAGGGTGTTTGGAAAATTAGTAATACCATTTCCTGTAAAACATGATTCATCGGTAACCAGCAGGCAGCTCAGGAAGTTAGGATCTCGTGTGCATTGTCGAATTAATAGTCTAGTAAAATTAATTCAAAAATTGACCATACCTCAACATCCAAAAAAAAAAGTTCTACCCTGCGGCAAATTGTTCCATAGCCTCCTCGTAGTAAGTGATAAAAAGTTGCACGACCTAGAGCGTCGGGTTTGTTAGGGAGGGGGTGGAAAGGGGGTAAAATGGTATGTTTCAACAGTTCTTCGCAAATATCTCGAGAACTATGAGGAATAGCGCAAAACGTCATTATATACAAAATTAATTTACATTAAATTTCGAACAAAAATGGTCTTATGCATTTTTGTGCTCCAGACGCGGGTTACGGAGATATGGAGGGGTAAAAGTGGCATTATTTTTCAGTTTTCTTGAAAGTTCTCGAACTCGCTTGAAAATGAGCAAAACTTCCAATGTTGTCGGTCTTCCCAGTCGCCCTCATTTAGTCCTCGTTCCATCATTGCGTTTTTCATGCAAGTTTTCCATTTGACGGCTGGCCTTCCTCTTTTTCTCCTGCCTCGCGGCGACCAATTTATAATTTGTTTTGGCCATCTCTCTTTCTCCATTCTCTTGACGTGTCCATACCATCTTAGTGCTTTATTTTCTAATCTACTAGTAATTGATGTTGTTACTCCCATTTGTTGCCATATCACCTCTGTTCTTATTCTGTCCCTTCGTGTATACTGGACCGTTCTTATTTTATCCCGGACTTTATTTGCAATCGGCCACATTTCTCCTCCGTAAGTTGTTACACTTTCTATTATGGCGTGAAATATGTTCTTCTTTGTTTCTTTTGTGAGGTTTTTGTTCCAAATGGTTCCATGCAATGCTCTTGTCGCTCTTTTTCCTTTGCACATATATTCTGTTTTTTTATAATTTATATTTAACCCACGCTTCATACTCCTCTTTCAGTTTTCTTAGCATATATATCATGTCTTCCTCGTCTTGTGCAAAAAATATCTGATCGTCGGCAAACATGAGTGAATGTAGCGTCTTTTCTCGTATTGGAATTCCCATTCCTTCGCATTTTCTGTACCATCTTTCTAAGGCCTGTTCTGCATATATATTAAATAACTGTTATTTTTCATATTGATTTAATTACCTCGTAAGGTGTACATATCACTTTTAATTGAATAATAATATTTTGAATTGTCCATTTTTATAATAAATAAGCAATATATTTTGTTGTTAACCTTATTTATTCTTTCTACACATGAATTTCTCTTTTAAAAGGTCATATGACAAAAGATGGAGATAATTTTATTATATCGTATAATAGGACAAATGGGAAAGAGGAAAATGATATGAGATATACAAGAGGAAATATAGGTACTCTTAACTATCGGTAATGTCAAAAAAAAACGGAATGTATATAAAAACGACAAAAGCGGGTAGTAATATAGATAAGATATATATAAGATACTGTATTAATAGATTATGTATTGCTTATTTACTATTTAAATCGAAGTTTTGCTCATTTTCAAGCAAGTTCGAGAACTTTCAAGAAAACTGAAAAATAATGCCACTTTTACCCCTCCATATCTCCGTAACCCGCGTCTGGAGCACAAAAATGCATAAGACCATTTTTGTTCGAAATTTAATGTAGATTAATTTTGTATATAATGACGTTTGCGCTATTCCTCATAGTTCTCGAGATATTTGCGAAGAACTGTTGAAACATACCATTTTACCCCCTTTCCACCCCCTCCCTACCAAACCCGACGCTCTAGGTCGTGCAACTTTTTATCACTTACTAAGAAGATGGTATAGAACAATTTGCCGCAAGGTAGAACTTTTTTTTGGATATTGAGGTTAGACCCTAATTTTACTAGACTATAACCATTGGCAGAAATTTCTGCGTTTGTTATAATCGTCTGGTAACAGATCTTGCACAGGCGTAACGTGAAATGGATACCATTATTGCTCATGCAATGTTCGCCAATGCTTGTACATGATACATTGAAACGAAGTGACAATCTTCTGGTGCTAGTACTAGGAGATAACTACACAGAATTGAATATCCCTTCTTCAACATTTGCAGTTCGTCAAAATCTTTGCCGACCAGCATTTATTCATTCAGGCTTTAGTGTGCCAGTGTCCCTAAAACTGAGCCAATATGTGGTGTCTCCCATAACAATAACAAATTAAAGAGTCTTCAAAGTACTACTGACTCACACGAAAACGGGCATGAGCTAGTAAAACAGGTTACTTAATACTAATCAACAGATTTAATGACAAATGTTAAAAAAATAAACGATATGCATTTGACGACTACTTGATTAACTTCAGACTTTATCTTTAACTTTCAATGTCTCGGTAATAAATTAATTGAAGCCATAGGTTTGTATGAACTTTTTTGTTTATTTCGTGCTGGAGAACACATCCCTAAAATAGTGCTGTGCAATTCCGAAACACCCTGTCTATGAGAGACTGCCTTTGTAATAAAAATTGTACTACATGCATAGAAAAAAATGTACAGTACCTGTGACAAATATAGCAGGATCTGTCTTTATGTATTGGACAACCAGTACCACCACCAATACCATACACATACTGATTGCTTTTAGAAGAATGTTCAGCAAAGTATATGCCTGCTCCAAACATACCACCTATATATGCATGCCTTTCATCAAAACCTTTTTGTACAATTGCATTTATAAATGGTGAACCATGGAATAACATTCTTTCATTGCTCTGATTACTGTTTTCTTCTGATACTTCTTGCCGTCTGTGGGTGTACCTTTCCCATAATTTTCTATTTTGTACTTTTTGAATCTAGAACACAAATTATCAATCAATAATAACAATTTAAATTTGCTCAACAAATTTTTATAGGTTAGGCACAAATAACCTTACTTACTCTCACAATATTATATCTGCTGAACACTCCCCCAGCATGTCCATTATCTCGATGTTCTCTAATGGTATTTTGCATTTCTTCTTCGACAGCAATAAATTCTTTATCATCACCCAGTAGATCAACAAGCAATGTACCAGGATTTGATGGTGTTGTCCATGGACTACCACAGCTCACCATAAATCTTTCTATGCCTTTAATTAATTTATGTCTAAAACCATAAGCTGAAATTCCAATTTGTTTCAAGTCTTCGTGTCCCATTTCAGCAAGAATGTCTAAAGTAATCTGTTCTCGTTCAAATAACTCTAAAAGATGCTCTAATGCCAGGCTGTAATTAGGATAAACATAATGTTTAATTATTAATTCATGTAGGTCAGAAATTTTGTATTTACAAATAGAATACCGATTAACTGAACTGGGGTAGAAACTATATCATTTGTTAATGAAATTAAAGCAATGCAATACAATTTTAAACATATATTGATAATGCTACAAAATGCCAACCAAACAATTATTAAAAATATGGTCATTGCTTAATAAAAACTAACAATTTTTTTCAATTTATTTATTTACTTGAAGTTTTGTGTTAAAACACTCAGTAGAGGATTTTTACTTTTGTGTAGTTTTGGTAAGAAATAAGAGTTCTCTATGTGAAGGAACCTGGAATAATTTCAACTGTATGTTTTAGTGCTTTAAATTTTTTTTAGTCTTTGATAATAAGAAATTCTAATTGCCTATACAAGTATGAATTGCAAGGATATACATTAGTGAGATTTGTCTTCTAGTGGGTTGAAACTCAGAAATTCAAATGTGTTGATTTAATTTAATGGCAACATGTTTCAGTAAACACCATCCTCAGGCTATTTTAAATCAGTTTGCTTACTGTTTTTAGAGTTTCTATTCAAGAATCATCTTTAATTTAATATTTTCAGAAAACCAACTACCCCTGGTATGTCACTCCGTTTCATTCTAATCATTCCCTGCTGAAAACTTAGTGCTCAGCTGCTTTTTTCATAGACTGTTTAAAATTATCAGAATCATAGAATGATTTATAGTACATCTTTTTCAAATGCATTTTTCACTTAAAATTCAAAACATCCTAAATCCCTAAATATTCAAGTATCTTTTTCCAATAATGCTATATGATCCAGTGCGCGTGGACCAGAAGAGAATTTTAAGTGATCAAACTATTTTATCGCCCACAACAAAAGTTACAAGTATAAGGCAAGCCTTAGTGTAGTAAAAATGTTGCAATCATTCATAATTGTAAAGAGGTATAGTTTCTTCTCACTTTTCAAATAGTAAGTCCCAAGATTATAACTGCTTGAAAGGTGTTAATGATTTCTATAAAAAATGAATTTTTCTAGATTTAAAATAAGTTACGTAATCTAGGTGATATTGATAATTTTTTCCTTCTTGTTATATCAGTTAAAATTGATTTAAATATTTTATGCATTTGGGAGATGGTGTTTGTTGAAATGTGTCATTAAATTGCAGCAATAGATTTAAATTATACAGAGTATACTTTCCTTTATGTCAGTATTATAAAATGCTACTTTCTAATAATTTTCAATATAAATATTAATGATCCAAATTTACAGTTGCTACTATACACATATTATACCTGTTCAAAAAACTAGCTATGGTTGTAATACTGCCAGACTCCTGCGAATCATTTTCAATTTTGACTGAATCAGAGCAGCATCCTTCACCTGAAGACATAGCGATGCTAACCCTGCTAGCAACAGGAACTGATAGGGTCATTGATGCACCTGATGGCATAATAACTGTTTCTGTATTGACAGGTAAAACTGGTGGTGTACATGTTTGAGATAAAGCAATTGACGGCGGTCTTGAAGCAGATGCAGAAGCTGTTGGCACAATTTGTTGAGAAGCCATTGCATCCTGCAATAAACAGCGTACATCATCAGCCGATGCAAGATCTACTGGAGCTTGGCCTTCTTGATTTTTTAGAAAAGGATCTGCTCCATGAGCAAGCTATATGTAAAAGAAGATTTGTATCAGTACCTACACAAAAACTCATTCAATATGCAAGTTCAAAGTATCTCACAAAAAACATTTTGATCGAGTAACAATTTGAACTGATTTTTAACGCATTTATTTACTTAATACATTTGTCAATGGGCTTGCATGTAATTATATTACTTGTATTAACACATTAATCAGTATGTAAAGCAAATACATAAAATAAAAATCTGTTAAATGATTTAGGATGTTATATTTACTTATTAGCTAAGTAAATAATTTACTATGAAATTAAATTTTACCAATAATGCACACAACTGTGTTCTTCCTTTCTGAGCAGCTTCGTGAAGGGGCGTAAAACCCCATTTATCAGTCGCATTGACAACAGTGTTAAATTTAATCAACAATGCAGCAATATCTAGATGACCATAGCTAGATGCATTGTGCAATGGAATGAGGCCACCTTTGTCTTGGGCATTTACATCAGCTCCATGATCCAATAAAAATTCTGCAACTTCTACATTGTTGTAGCCAGCTGAAATTAAAAAAAGAAAATTGAATCAGCATTAACGGAATTTCATAGATACCCATATTGCAAAACTATTTAGATATTTAACTTTATTGTACAGGGATTATTTAGATTTGAGACATACGACTTTCGATACTAAATTAACCAGTTACGAATATTGTCTTCCGTAATTATTTTATAGCAAAATAGTATATAGATAATTTGTACAGTATTAACAACAGCACAACATTTTGCCAATAGAACAATTGTTAACATAGAAACTGACTATTTTTAGTTGTCAAAGTCATGGGAACATATTACTAACACAATTTCATAACTAATTTGTTAAGTTCAAAAATTTTTTTTTACGGTATTTGGAAAAACTAGCAGTACCCCAGAGGCACTTATTACTGCTGCACAATTCATCTGGATATAATTTTGATTTAAAATGATTTCAGATGCCAATATTTTCAACAGTTGGTGTTACATAGTAAAATTCCATGTCTCAAATCTGAATGAACCCCATGTAGGTGCAGTTTACTACATTCCATTCAATATTACCTGCTAAATGCAATGGTGTGGAATTGCGACCCTGGGCATCTCGACAGTTAATATTTTCAGATGTTACCAGTCTTTGGACTCTCAATAAATTGCCCTTCTTAGCAGCGTCCAGAAGAGCAGCATTACCTCTAAGTAAATCAGCTACATCTTGGTCCCCATCTCTTACTAAATCTAATGGTGTGGCTCCATCACGATTCTTTTTACTAGGATCTGCTCCATGCTATATTGAAATTTAAAATAACTAATACACATCTGTAGTAGTACGCACACATGAACATGGATTACACAAGATACCCCAAGAAAGCCTATCAAATGTGAACAGAAGGAAGAACCCAGAGATAGACCCCATGTCCAATAGTGAGACAACATCAAGGACACGGCTACGAATACGAACTAAGTTAAGAAAGTCAGGAGACTAATGTGAGACCGCAATATTTATAGGAGATGGAGATGGATTGAGGTCCTTAGGGCATAAACCCAAATAGAAGAAAAAGAAGAACATTTGAAGTATATTTACACTAACCTTTAAAAGCAATTTAACTATTTCATATTTCCCCTTTGCTGCTGCCTCATGCAGTGGCGTAAACTTCCATAAATCTGCTACATTAACACTAGCACCATGCTTCACTAGCAGTTCCGTAACTTCATAATGACCATATGAACACGCATTATGTAGTGGCACAAGACCGCTAAAATGTAAAACTTTATTTTCAAATATTATAATTTAAAAACAGTAGTACCCCTTGTCTTTTGCATGCACAT
The DNA here is from genome assembly GCA_014611495.1 of Limonius californicus. NCBI lineage: Eukaryota > Metazoa > Arthropoda > Insecta > Coleoptera > Elateridae > Limonius > Limonius californicus. The sequence goes on from JABXWE010102184.1 coordinate 12,400, forward strand.
CGGCACCTAGCTGTAACAAGTATTCAACAACAGAAACTCTATTGTAACCTGAAGCAAAATGTAATGGTGTTGAATGTCTGCCATCTACATCACGACAATTAACAACATGTGGATAAGTTCCTAATATTCTTTGCACTTGTTCTGTATCTCCTGATTTTGCGGCTTCTAAAAGCTGGCATTCAATGTCTCCACTTCCAGTGAGTGGATCTAATGAAACAGATAAATAAATATGATCTATATTAATTCAAGAAATCTAAGTTACCTTGCAAAATTTTTAAAACATTCTCTGAAGCTACCTGGGCAGCAGTATATCCTTGCAAAGACACAATAGAAGGGTCAATGTTATATGAAAGTAAAATTCTACAAGCTTGGACGTTATCCTCTCTGGCACATCTATGCAGCGCAGTTTGGCCTAAACCATCTAATGCGTTAACTTTGGCTCCATGTCGTAAAAGAACATCCATAATATCATAATGTGAAGTATCAGCAGCTAAATGAAGAGGCGTAAGAAAGTCTTTGTTCTTTTCATTTAGGTGAGCACCTTTTCGGATTAGAGTTTCCAAAATCTGCTTCCGCTTAGGATAAATTGAATTAACAACTGCATGCAGAGCAGTATCACCAGTATACGGATGCTTAAAGTTAATTATATCTGGAGTGAGATATTTCTTAATTTTGGCTGTGTCAGATTGTCTGGCTGCTTCAAGAAGGCAGTGACCTTTGTATTCGTCTAAAATGTTAATGAAATTTGAGTAAATATAAAATATATGATTTACTACATTACATGCTATTCTCTCCTGCAGTTCCCTGGTGGGTGCAACGTCAATAGCAGATTTGGAATGGCAGTTGAGCAAAGTAGGGTCTGCTCCTTCACTAAGTAATAAAGAGCATACCTCAACCCGGGATTTTGAAGCTGCTTCATGAAGGGGGGTAAATGCCCATAGATCATTGGCATTCACATTGGCACCGTGCTTTATCAACATTTCTGTCACTTCAAAATGCCCATATGAACACGCATTGTGTAATGGCACTAGACCTCTGAATAAAAATAAAAAGTTAACATTTAGAAGCTTCTTCAGATATATATTTTCTATTTAAAAATCCACAACTCTTAATTATAAAAATAATAAAATTCAACGAGCACATAAAACGCACTGCATGTTATATCTTGCAATAAATTAACAGAGAATTATAAAATACATTAAATCATATACGACCAGCTATTCCTCACGATTCTCTGATACTACAAAACTAATTTGTTACCAATAAATAAAATTATTAAATACCTACTTTTTCTGCAAAATATCAAGCAACAATATATTTAAATTTACTAAAATGGTATGTCCATATCTACCTCACACCATACAAATACAAAAATACACCAAAAAAATATAAATAAGAACCTATTTAAAAAACCATTGCTGTAAGTAATTTCAGATTCCGGCTATTTCAAATCAGTCCCAATTTGACGTTTGAGCAGTTTTCAATTACCTAAGAATTCAATTTTATTAACCATTTCAAAGTCCTCATTATTGCTGAGAATTTCCTTTCTGCCACTAGCAATAGGAGGACTATATCCTTTGTTAATTATCAATGAAATAATCAATGACCATTATCTTTTGTAAAGTAGCATTTAAAGGTAAATTGTTATAGAAAAAACTAATAGAATCTTCTAAACTAATTTCACATTGATAAAATACACAAATTCTATACTAATAAAAACCCCAGTGTATTAAATGTGACAAAAAAAATTCCTCAAAAACACTAAATTGAATAAATCCATCAATGAACACACCTGCACCTAAAAATGCGTTACTTCCATTTAATGTAAGTTGGTACACGTTGGATTAAAGCCGCAGTATACTTAAAAAGTTTTTCTAAATATCTAGGGTTCACAACACAATTCTCAGTGAATTTTAGACTTTCATTAATTATTATGATCATTCAAATTTAATAATACAGTTTACCTGTTGTAAAATGAAACCGCCGTTGGTCATTTGTGGATTAGTACTACAAATGTTATGGTTTTTTTAAAGGGAGCGGATTTTATGCATCGCTTAGTTTTAGTAGTTGAACAACATCCTTTAATTTCTAGACAGATTGCCTAAATGTAATTAATTAATTTCTGTATGTGTAAGAAAATATTGCATATTTTACCATTTCATGTATATTTCATCTTTTTATGCATAAATTACCACTTTTATTAATTTTCTTAATTATTATTTCTTCGTTTCATTTTTTAATGCGTTATGAATGTTTGGCAAAATTCCACCAATTATCAGTTCTACCTACGATGTACAGTTCGACATTCTAATCGTTTAGTTAATAAATACTAAACAATGAGATTAGAACAAAGATAAAAGTAAAAACACTTCAAATAAATTGAATGACAGTGAAGTTAACAAACTCATAGGTCTACGTGAAAACTGAATATTTTGAGATAAATTGTCCATGTTTGTAGCCATAGAACAAAATTTATCTATTTATTAATAATAATTTTACAAAGCATCACCAACATTAGCTATCATCCCTGGGACCTGTGAATTTATCTATGTTTACACACATATTGACCAAAACATTTTGTTTGTTTGTTTTATTTTTTATTTAACGTCGGCCTATTTCTGCTACTATGGCTAACCACCGACGCCAGGGAGCGATCCTACCACACCTGGAAATTTAGCCTGTTTGAGGGTTCTTTTGACGTGCCCAACAACACTTGGACACAGGGCCTACGATTTTACTTGCTATCCGAGAACAAGGACCGTTTTAGCGTTTTTTTATCGCTCAGAAAAAAACCACCGACCTCGGCGCCCGGATTCGAACCCGGGACAGCTGCGTGAAAGGCATACGGCCAACCTATCCGAGCTACCGGCGCCGGTTTATGTAGTATAAACAAATTCTTAATGAACTTTAAATGTACTTAAATTTGAAATCTAAAAATATTACACATAAATACGTTTGTTAAATCAAACTTAAGATTATTCAAACTATATTGCCATTGAGGCGCCCTAAAGTGCTTGTTTAAATCTTTAAACATTTAGTTATCATAAAGTATTTATAAAGTTTCACTAAAACACTACGAAGTATTTGTTACTTACATGTTCGAAAATGCCTTCAATATTTTAATGTACTGAAAATCCTTCAGATTATAATAATAATAAAATAAAACTCTCACTATTTGCCAAATTTTACCTTGAAATATTGAGTCTTACCTTAGGTACTACTAGATTTGGTGATTGTCCTTTTCCAACCCATGCCCAACTTGTTTCTTCAAGGAAAGGTTTGTGTATAACCCCAATTACGGGCTCCCCACGGACCGCAACACACACCATTGTAGTTACATACTTGTACAATTTTTCTAAAATTTAACCTCTTAAATAAACTAATCACGGTTTTACAGTAATGTGTCTACCAGTATACTCTTGTGTGGCATCCAATGGATCAATCCACACCTTAATATCCTTTTCGTCCACCCATTCATTCCCCAAAGTCCGATCTAAAACTCCTGAATCATTAAACTCTGAATACTTTTCGTCTTCGCAAACAGTCTTGGCCTCTTCAGATATGATGGATAATGTAGGAAAGCTGCGCTTGAGCCTGCTCATCATGACGCAGTGAGATCGAAAATCGGCCGTGGTCACACTATCGTTGGCCCCTTCTTTAGTTTTACCTTTACTCTCG